>JARJLF010000020.1:600000-853560 GCA_029378395.1 Mycena leptocephala | reverse complement strand
GACACGATCCTCATCGAGTCCGGCGGTCCGCGACGCTACGGTACGCAGAAAAAGTCCCTTATTTCTGTAGTCCTGACGCTGTACCTCCAGTTTCGTAGCGGACAACCCGGGCACGTGGTTCTTCCACTGCCACATCGAGTGGCATTTGGAGGTCGGCCTCGCGGTCCAGCTCATCGAGGCGCCGTTGATCGCGCAGAAGTTCAAGGCAAATCTCCCGAGTCAGATTGTCAGCAACTGCAAGGCGCTTCACGAGCCCGTGAGCGGAAATGCCGCCGGGCACGCGAGCGCGACGGACCTCTCCGGCCTGCCGCTCGGCCCGTTCCCGCCGAACAGTACATCTTAAATTGGACGGACTCGCTCAATCGTTCCTCGTTCTCAACCACGATCCTGCCGTGAACTGACTACTCGACTTGCTTACATAGAGCGCATATTGGTGCTCTGAAATATTCAACTCTATGTACTTCTTTTTCCTTTTTTCTCATTTCGGTCTGTATACCTGTATGGCAGCTTTCACGCAACTTGCACCTTTTCGGCAAGATTCGCCACCGCCCCGTGGGCTTCGTATACGCTACAACTCAAAAGACCCCTAGGAGATATGCTTAATCCTCGGCTCTTGAGACAGCAATCCTGGATTAATTAATCCGAGTGGGTCCCGCATCTGTTGGTGTGACAATGATATCGTTATATCCGAATTGAACACGTTTAAACGGGATTAATCTGGACGTAAACCGGGTTTAAACTGGCTCAGCAGAAACAAAAACAGACACTTGCGGAACTCGAACTCACCGCATCGGCAAGCCACCGAAGACAAAAGGATGATAACCAACTCAGCCATCGTAACAATATCGAATATTGTAAAATTCTCGGCCAGGTGTGATTTCATTGTTGGTAATGATACGGAAATATCCACATGGAAACTATACATGTTCAGAAATCCAACGAGAAATAATCTCGGCTGCCCTCTCCTTCTCGATAAACTCGATGATATTTGCCGTTGGTGAGAGCAACTCATCATACCCACCAAGGCAGAACAGGTTCCGTGCGTCCTCAGCACGCCGCTGGTACATTGCGGCCTTCTGGCGGGCACATTTGGTTGTCCACATCAGCCCAGCCAATTAACCCCCGCTCACAGAACATCGAGATGGCACATGCAGCATGTCCAGGTTGGTTGGTGGAATCAAGGTCTACCAGCTGAGTCCATACATGTTCCATCTTGACGAAACTGCGAATTGTTCGGAGCAATTCAACAAGTTCCTGCTCCTTCTGTTCTTGCCAGCGTTGTACAGTTGCCGCAAAAAAACTTGTCCCAAGCCGTTTGGGCTCATTTCTGGACCAAATCACTTTAAATAAAATCCTGCCATGACGTTCTAGTGTTTTAATGAGCTTTCACATAGTTTTGCCAATAGCTCATCTCTGTCGTTGGCCCAGAATAAAATAAATAAGGCTTTCTGAAAAATCGACTTTGCAGAATCATCATGTAAACAAAAAGTGTATACAGCACAAAAGCAATTAGAAAGGCGAGCATATTGGTATTTTATTTCATGTGGATTGATAGACCGGCCCGCCACCGAAACTAATGGTTTCGGCGCTTCCGAAACTGTTCTTCCGTTTCGGGAATAGTTTCCGACCGCTCGAAACCTTTTGTTTCGGGAACAGTTTCGGGAACACGTACCCAGTGCCTGATACTTTAGGTTTCGGGACCATTATCAGGGCCCCCGAAACTTCGGATTTTCCGGAGTGAGATATCCTTTCGGATCAATTGGGCTTCCATGCGGAGAGCCCATTCTGGGTAATTGTCGTTAAGTCTGGGAAAGCGGCTGGGCGAGGCGTCATCAGACATGATGGAGGTGATTGTCAGATGGGATCAAAATGGGAGTTCAGTAGGAGGGTAAACACGAATATTGTCCAGGCGTCGGCCTAGGGTAAACAGCGAGCTGGTGCATTGATGGCTGGCCCACCAGAAAGGCTAGTACGGGTTTGTGTTGAAATAAGCTCAGAAGGGTAAGAGTGTTGCAAGAGGATTCAATCCTTTGCAAACTAGTGAAGTACTACCGACTAATTACAAGAACTTTTATACTACGAGGAAGGTGATTAGTAATTGTATAGTAAGCCATCAGTCAGCTTCGGGGAGGTAGAATATGCTAGAACAAAAAGCCTGGGCATTATTACTAATGCACTGCAGCTTCATATTCCAACATCACCCTCATTGGACCATGTGTCCATCTCACTCTGTGAAAGCTTGCCAATTTTCCCTAAATGCCACAACCATCCCTCCGGTCTTTCTTCCCGCTTGTCTCTTGCTGAGCAGCAATTATTGGCTTCAAGGGTTCCTGTTGCTGAATTACAGATTACCATCCCGACATGAACAGGAATGACACCAAAAATTAACGGAAGAAAAACTAACCTGATTTACCCGTGTCCATCTGAGTACCGCTAAGACCTGACAACAAAGCAAACACACAATAAACCAGGAGTTATGTGGGTATCAGAAAAGTGACGTACCAGTTGTGTTGATGCTACCTCCCGCCGAGGTTGCAGGGGCAATTTGCGATTGACTTGCAAGACCCGATATTCTCCAAAGGAGGCCGCCAGTGAATCTCGAGTCCCCGACCCGCCGAGCCTGTCGCACAGATTTCATAAATGTGTCCGCCTCTGTCAATGGTGAATAACTAGTGTTTGGTCCATCTACCAAGGCGTCAAGAAAAATCATCGCGCATCATGCAGCTTCGTAGGTCTGTATCTGACGATCACAGCGCTGGGTGGTCTCGCGTATCTCACCGCCTACCCTAGCGTTATCCTTTTGCTTCCTATCATTCTTCGTCTTGCGGTCGCGTAGAACGGCGAGAGCCTTCACCACAAGCTGGACAGCAGAGGGCATCGAATGCTTGACCCTCTCTCCATCATATCTCTCCGACGCCAAGAGTCACAACATCGAGCTCCAGCCGCTCCGAGGCTGTAAGGTCAGATGAAGGATAGAGAATTTCATACTCCAGCGGAACGACAGGGGACGCAGCCACTTGTGCCACAACCTTGTCTCCTAACTTCGGAGCGATAGCCTCTTTACCTGTAGATTCGAGATTATATTCGACTTTGGTTTGAATCGCAACGCGAATTTGGCGCCTGTGAATATTCAACCCAAATCAAGTAACTGAGAAGTTGAAAGGGATTTGACGTACTGCTCATCCTGGATCTTCAGTGCATCATTCAACAAGCGGGCTACTTAACTCCGTGGTGTTAGATTCGATTGGAAGTTGTCGTCCTGTGCCAACATGGTCTGGTATATCGCACGTTGCGAAGGAACTGACCCCAAGGTTAACAGTGGGTTCCTTCCAGTTCTCTTTGTGTACCTTTGCTGGTGCGATGTTTGTACACACTAGTGGTCTCTTTTCCTTGCTTGGACGGTGTTCGTGTTGGTTTTATCTCCCGTGAACCCAACTGAGATATCACTCGCAGGTTGTTAGGCCGTAGGGTACAAGCTCATGAGGAGCTCTACTGTATCTACTGTATTTATACTGTAAGTAAATCACCTAGAATATTCCTTCTTGCAACTCCGGCATTCGGCCAGATCACCAATCAATCAGTCGGCAGCAAGAAATCCTGAACCGTTCGGCCTGCTCCAGCTTCCAATGCTAGCTCCGCTTGTTCGCGTCTATGAAGACATTCTCATATATATGGCACTGCCTGAGTGCCAAGACAGGGCCAGATGTCTTGCCGCCTCTTGCGATCCAAAATTCGAATCCAGTTCAAAGCCGAAGCCAAAATACGTATATATACGCCCTTTGTTACTTGTTCTACTTCCTACGCGAGTTTTCGTCGGCACCACACATTTATTAACTGCCAGCGTTGGCCATGGAGGCGAACGAGCGCCTCCTGTCAAATCTCCAAAAAAATTACAGTTTGCAGGCGCAAACTTCGGCTACCAGGCGGTTTAATAGTGGTGTTCAAAGTTGCTCCTACTCCTCTCCTACTCACGTTCCTACTTGCTTTCCTACTCGTCTTCCTGAACTCAGAAGGAGGATGAGCAGGAGATGGGAGTAGGATCCTTTTTGTCAGTAGGAGTGTCGGAGCTCCTTTTTGCAAAATTTCTCCTGCTTGAATTTCCTTCTCAATGCCTATTGCTCTTTACCCCGATATTTTCTCACAAAGTTGTAGCATTTCTCTACATACACCGGCCTATAGAACCACCTCCTTGGCCTTTTAAACCTTAGAAAACATTTGCAATATTTTTGTTCTCCTACTAATCTCCTACTCGCAAATTGGCTAGGCAATGGTTTCAAAGTTGACCATTTTGAGCTCCTACTAATCATCACATTTAAACCCCCTACTCCTGACCATGCAATAATGGCTTGAAATATATGGCTCAAAATTGACTGGGGGGTGCAGAATAACATTTCAGATGGACTAGATTTTACCCGAAAGAAAAAGTTGCATTTTTGACCGAGAAATAACAAGTAGGAGCTGAAGTAGGAAGATGAGTAGGAGCGCGAGTAGGGCCAACTTTGAACGGTACTAATTTGCACATGCGAGTTTCGCTGCATCGTTGAGGTGACGGGACAGTGGGAATCGGATTGTGTGAGGAATAAAAACTTGCATGATCCCCGTGAATGGCCGAGGCTCGATTTGAACGAGCAACCCTGCATCGTTCCTATTGCCATTGATCATAAAATGCAGGTGCCGACGCCATTAGGCCTTCTCATCTGTAGCAGCGAACCCCGTGAGATGGGAATCAAAATAAAACCTACAATCGAATACGGTCCACGTTCGCCTGGCGAGAAATTCTAGTTCCACTTGCCGTGGCCCGCCTCGTTACCCGCGAACAAGGATGTGAAACTGCGGAGGGGCGATCAAAATAAAAACATCCATGACGGCTAAGATATGGCCCGGGCTCGAATTGAACAAGCACCCCTGCGCAGAATCTACTCTTGTTCATGAAATGCAGGTGCAGACTTCTCGCTACCGGGCCTTTTCTCCCTTACATCCGGACTTGCCTGGATGGGAAACGAACTGAAGCCAAAAGAAGATAGCTTCAAGATACATATTTCCCTGGTGAGGAATTTCTGGTCTACTCACACCAGGCGTCTCACGTTCAGCGGTGCGCATCTTGGTAATTGGAAACACTGGGACGGGAAACCACACCACGCAGCGGGAGAAGTAAAAATATTTATGAAACCCTACGGAGTGCCCCGGACTCGAGTCGAACAAGCAACCCCGCATGTCGTTTTGCAGGCGGACCTCCCGGATACAAGGCCTTTTCCCCCCACCCGTGAATTCTCTTAAATGAGAATCAAACTGGGGGCAGCATGAACTAAGACGATGTTCAAAGGACCATCCCACGGTTCTTGTTACACTTATGAGAGGAATTAATACGCCATGTTGGTCGCCAGAAACGACCAGATTTCAGCCAAAAGCAAAAATCAAAAGCAAAAAGCAAAAAGCAAAAAGCAAAAGAAGCAAAATATCGTGAAGCAAAAAAATGGTGCGGCCTCGAGTCGAACGAGCAACTTGAAGTACCGCGGATACCTGATATTCCATAACACAGAGCAGGTGCGGACCGTCCTCTATCGAGCCTTTTCTCTCATGCATGCGAACCTTGCCTGGATGGGAAGCAAAATAAAGCCAAAATTAAATGCCATTCCATCTTCGCCTGGAAACGAACATCTGTTTCACTCACACAAACTCATTGAACAGACTTACATTGGGCTAGCGAAGATTTACGGCCAGACTTCTGGCCAATTGAACAGATTCCCACTCCATCCTACCCCCATCGCCCTCCCCCATCGCCCTCCCCCATCGCCCTCCCCCCGGAAAAAAACAAAAGGAACAAGGCATGCCGCCGCTTCGCTATGGCCCCAATGCCGGGTCGTAAGCTGATATTGGCAACAGATATTATTCCAGGCGCCAAATAACTAGGATACTATGATATAGCGAAGAAATGAGTTTCTGTAGCGTGCCCTGGGTCGGATTTTGGAGAGGTCAGAGTTGGGAAGTCCGTGACCAGTGAGACGGCGATGGCGCGACTGAAAGGACTTGAAAAATGACAGGGACATTCAGAGCCAGCGAATTGAGGGCAAATATTATGTTTGCACAATGTCATGAAGCCTGGGGATCTCAGGTATAGGCGAAGCGCAGAACTCGAAAATTTTGGGATTTGAACCGGGTTGACACAGCGGAAGAGACAATTGAGGCAATTGTTTGAATTTGTGCACGAGTGGTCAGGCAGGAAAGGCCGAGCGATTAAGACAACCGCAGTCCGAGCGGCAGATCCACAGAAATAGGGAAACAGTTGCAGAGGATATTCGAAGGGAAAGAAGTGACCAAATACCCTTTTAAAAGGCAGGAGATTTGCCCTATTTATGCGTGGAGAACTCTCGGCGGCGTACGTGGCCGCAGGCGCGTTAATAAGTCAAAAATTGCGCCGCAGTCCATATCTACTGCGATAAACTGTGAATGGTTGCGGATCGCAGTACGGAAGGATCAACTGGTTGATTTGGGCCCCGCGCCGGCGACGTTTGCGCGGCCACGGTGGTACAGTTGAAGAGATCTGCCAGTGTAGATGGGGAAATAAAATCTGCATTGCTGTCTAGTGCCAATTTACGGCGACGGTTGCACAGTGCGTAGCTGCATTAATGGGGGTGGTTTTGAATGCAAACGGAGATGGAAAATTTTAATTTCAAGGACGAGAAGAGAGCAAGAAAAGATGGAGATAAACCTTCATGGGGCAATTGCACTGCCGACGAGGCATTTGCTTAAAGAACGGTTAATTAGCAGAGCTACATCCTATATGGCCCAGGCTCGATGCGAACGAGCATCCCTGTGCCGGTTTTTTTTCCCTCCCTGTTGGCTATAATGGAGTGCAGGTTGTTCTAATCGGCGGACAGAGCCTGAGTCTGAGTCTGATTCCGTACTGCCAAGAATCGATGGGTGGGGATGATGAAATATTAATCTGCAAGAGCGCGCTGGAGAAGAATAGTGTACTGAGAAGGATGGAGAGAAGCCGCGCACTGTCGTGGAGAGCTTGCGGAGAGGAATCAGAAGCAAAGCATCGTGGGTTGAGACGAAAGGGCGATCAAGCGGATCAACGGGCCGTATGCTTGGTGATGCGTGCAGCGCTTACATCTTCTTCTCCTGCCATAGCGTTCACGGACTCCTTCGATGCCTAACTCGGTAGCAGAATCCTATTTTTCTGGGAGTCTCATAGTTGCTTCACCAAGCCGCCTGATCTATCCTCCCGTTTAACCGCTACACCGTCGCTCGTCCTCACCTCATACCAGCTTGTACCGCGTCGGTTAATTCATTCGACAAGCAGCCTGCAGCCATGCATGGAGATGGAGGAAGACGGACACGACGCGGTGGGTGAATATTTGGTGACTAGTCTTACGACCTCCTTGCACGTCTATCTAATCCTCCTTCTCCTACTAAGTCTTCTGGCTCATTTTCACCCAAAGCGCCGCCGCACTTCTGGTCTCCGTGTTCTGGCCAACGTTACCCACCTCCGCATTGATTTTACCCTCGTATGTGTGCCCGCTCAGCCTCAAATATATAGCCGCTGTCGCTCATTCTGCTTCCAGCTCGCCGTCCTTGGATGTCCACGCACCTGCCACGCTCCAATCGGTCGTCTCTATGACCGTGCTGCGCTTCCTCACCCTCCGGTGCCCCTCCTCGCTACCATAACTCCCACACCCGCGGCACCGCCCATACATCTGGGCAGCCTTCCGCCTAGGCTTGATTGTGGTCGGGACTGGGCGACACGCCACATCTCCTGATCTATCACGGATCCCAAGGTATCAGTACGACTCCGACGAATAGCACCAGGTACGCAGCTAGTCGGCATCGCTTAATCGCTACCTGACGAAAGCTGCTTTTCCCAATAGTGTTCTTGCTCATTTGGCGCTATCTCGCCTCTTATCATCCTCACCCTTCATCCTGCGTATTCCCCTCCCTCCCTGTCCCTCTCCTCTGGTGCCCGCTCTTCCTCAGGGCTTCACGGGTGTACGGCGATAACGCGGCAACTCCATCCTCTCATTCTGCACCTGCCCTCGTGCTCCAGCCCCTCGCCACCCGCCTCACCTGTTCGCTTAACATCCCCTGCTGCTTCCCCCGCCCCTTGCCAGTGGCAGGGCGCTTTCGTCGTCTAGCGGCGCTTCTTGCGCCTCGGGATTCCCAATATGGAAATACGGCCATCGGACTTGCGCCCAAGGCTTCGGGGGCTGTATACAGCTCACTATCCTCGCGTCATGCGACCACCATCCGGCTTTTCGTCGACGTTGCGGGTGCCGTCGTCGACCTCGCGTGCCACGTCATTACGCTTGAACCGCATCTCTCATCGTTGCCCACTTCCCACTCCCTTCCACTGGCGCTACGCACAATGCCCGCGTTCCTCACTGCTCCCCGTCTGCCTCGCTAGCCACGGGGCGCTATCGCCGTCGTGCGCGCTCCTTGTCCGCCCGGACGCCTCATCTTAAAATACGGCTACCGGACTTGCGCTCAGGGCCGTATACCAGAAACCTCGCAATATGATTCTCCCGACCACCACCCAGCTTGCCATCGACGTTACGGGTGTTATTGTCCCACATCATTCCTTGGTCTCGCCCGCTTCCCACTTCCCACCCACCGGCTTCATGGGCGACGCCCGTGCTTGCTCGAGGGTCTCTTGTCCTGCATACCGCGCGCCCCAGCAATAGCTTTGGCTTTGAGTGTCGGCGAGGACGACTTTGCGGGTGGTCGGGATGTGGAAACGTGCCGTATCTCTTGGCGTACACGGCGCATTCCTTGTCAACGGTGTAGGGCTCCACGGAATACAGGAGGTACGCGCGAAGTGTGCAGGACGTGCGGCGTCGTCGTCGTCTGCGAGGGTCAAATCCTTCCTCCATCCATACCACGCCCATCTGGGTCAGGCGCTGTTCGTGGAGGACGCCGACACGGAGTGTGGATTTGCAAATCTGGGACGAGGTGGTGGGGCAATAACTTCGTGTCTGGGGTGCAATCACGGCGACCGTCCCATCCTCAGAACCTGTGTCGTCCAGTGCCATTCTCGATGCCGGACAGTTGCCGGCCCAAGCCACGTAATTCCGCTTATTTCGGAGTCTCTCCTGATGTGGCTTTTGCTTTCTCCAACCGCTATCCATGGCTCCCTCCGTGACTCTCTGTTACTACTAATCTCACCTATGATCTTGTTCTTGGCCGTGATTGGCTTTTCTTTTTCTGCCACATTGTGCGAACATTTGGTGAACATGCAAAGTCCCTAGCTGTAAACGCTGCACGAGTCGGCAACGTTGAAACGGCCTGAGCATAACCCTCTGTACCGAGATATCAAAGAATGCCTCCAACATTTGCCAATGCTGCTGCCACTTCCCAATACGAGTCCCCTCAAGAACCAGATCCTTCCACAACACCGGGTGGAACCCATCCCATTCCTAGCTGATGTTGTTCACACATGATTTGGGAAAGACACCTCTATTTCATTTCATTTATCCTACCCTCTTCCCATGGCATTGGCGGTCCGAATGACTCCGAACGAAATGTACCGATATCCTTGAAACGTCATGTCAAACATCTCTTTAACTTGTTTGATCCAAGAGTCCAGGAGCATCCCTCTTTTCTTTTACGACATTTGATATCCTACAGCGTCACACCGGTTTGAAAGTCAAACGTGCCAATTTTCGAACTGAATCCCCTGTGCCGAGAAGAGCCTAAAGTCCTGAATGAGATCCGAGGACTCATGATTGAGAAAGGTCTTCCCAGTTTCTACATAACTATCAATCCTGAAGTTTCTCGCTGGCTCAGAATTGATATCAACGCATTACTTCCGGAAGACATACCAGATTATTAGGACCAGTCTGTCCTTCTTGCGAAGAATCCTGTCGTAGCTGCAGGCTTCTTCAATTTATAAATAGAAGCATTTATTTCCCCATTCCTACACATGAGTCCGCCGATGCGGCGTTCGAGAATTTTGGAGGCAATTCGGCTTCCCCATCCCCAAATCCGGTGAGGAGAAGACACCATTCATTATGGTGTAGAGCCACTCCCTTCAACTCTCCTGTCTATTTCTTCCATATCCGTGACTAATTTTCATTTGGCCAGCTCGTATTACGCACTGTTTACTGTAGTTGCGAGAGTCCAGGAATTTACTATGAATATTAATCACAGTGCAATTAATTTTCTTCTTACACTAAAGCCTGCTCAGACTTGCTTCTCTTTATTAGATAGGATGTGCAAAAGCCCCACAAGCCGCATGCGGCATTTTATGCATTGTGCAAAGCCGCACGGCAAAATTTGAAATCTGAGAGGTGTCAATTAACTATTGTGATAGAAGCTTACCTGAGGTGAAGGAGAGGTTCTGTGGGGAGAGGGAAGATCCTTGGCATTGCTTCTGCTGTGTGGCAGATGTGAAAGTATGGAAAAAGTGAGTGATGCCGCTGTGATGCTTAAAAAATGCGGCCTCCCACGGGTGCACATCCAAAACATGACACTCTCAAGAGTGGAATATGAGATTTAGGAGGCATTGAATAGTACTTTGAAAGACAAGAACCAAGAACAGCAAAGCAAAAGCCGCAACATTGCACAATGCACAAAATGCCACATGCGGCTTGTGCGGCTTTTGCACATCCTATCTATTAATAAATTGGCAGCGGGCTCTGCCGCTTTATGATTATATTGCTCGCTGTAAAGAATCCGCTAAAATGTGGCCGATTATCCGTTCTCGCAATGTAAATGACTCAAAGTCAATTTGCATCCAATCATATCTCTGCCGATGACCGGTGTCTCGGCGAAAAAATCTTCCATCCTGGCTTCTATTATGTACTGAGCTGGACCTTAACTGCCTCCGATGGACGTACACTAACATCATGACATGAGTAATAGAGAGCTATTTAAGCGCTTCGGTTTGCGCCCTTGTCATCACCATGCTTTCCCTGCAATTTCCCGTTGCTATACTCTTTGCTCTGCCAATAGCTATCGTCCTTCTTCATGTCATTATCTACCTCGTTGATCCATATGGCCTCCGGCAGTACCCTGGGCCCTTTCTAGCCAAGTTTACCGATGCCTGGCTCGGATGGGTAGCTCAACAGGGGCGCCGCTCTGAAGTCATCCATGACCTGCACAAAAAATACGGTATATTTTCCGGGTTCAGTATCGTGTATATGATCTGAAAGTCCGATCTTTCAGGTTCTTTTGTGCGCATTTCCCCTTCAGAGGTCTCCATCGCCGACCCAGATGCCCACGGTATCGTCTACGCGCATGGCAACGGAGCCCAGAAATCCTCATTCTACGACGCCTTTGTTACTAACGTACACGGCCTCTTCAGCACACGCGACCGCGTTCAGCACGCCCGGAAGCGCAAGATTATCTCGCACATCTTCTCCCAGAAGAGTGTAGTCGAGTTTGCGCCCCACATCCGCCTGCACATTACCGTGCTGCTCGAGCAGTGGGACCGTCTGTATGACGGCGCAGTCAAAGGACTCTCCGGCTCCGATGGCGAGGGCGGCTGGAATGGTCACGATGGGCGGCTCTGGCTCGATTGCCTTCCGTGGGCCAACTACTTGGCGTTCGACATTACAAGCGACCTAGCTTTCGGCACTGCATTTGGCATGCTCCCCACCGCTCGGGATGCGGTGGCCGTCCCCGCCACCCTTGCAGCCCCGACAGACGTGACTTTTCCTGACCCTGCGATAAAGTACATCCCCGCGATTGCGGTGCTCGCGGACCGCACCGAATACACGACCGCGATGGCCGTATTGCCTGCGTGGTGGCGCCCGCTCATTGCGCGCCTCCCGTGGTTCCGTGCCCGGCAGCATGGCGCGCGCGAATTCGGAGGTATAGCGATAGTTGCGGTTGGGAAGCGGCTGGCAGCGCCGACGGAACGCGTGGACCTGCTGAGCAAGTTGCAGGCTGGCAAGGACGAGCACGGACAGTCGCTGGGTCGGGCAGAATTGACGGCCGAGGCACAAACCCTCCTCACGGCAGGGTCCGATACGACGTCCAAGTACGTCTGCGAATTCGTTCGTTACTCCTCATATTTAACTCTGACTCCTGTACACAAGCTCAATCACTGCTATCATCAACCATCTTGCGGAAAATCCCGTTGTTCAGGCGCGTCTCCAGCAGGAGCTGGATCAGCACTGGATGAATGACGACCCCGTGGCAACAAGCCTGCAGGTGCAAAACCTTCCGTACCTCGACGCTTGCATCAAAGAGGGGTTGCGCATCCACTCTACCATTGCGATTGGCCTCCCACGTGTAATTCCCGAAGGTAAGTTCTCTGCTCGTGAAGGTTTGCGTGTTATAATATTCCTCGGTGTAGGCGGCCTCGTTGTCTGTGGCCGTTTCTTCTCCGCAGGATCGGTGGTCGGTGTGCCGATCTACACCCTCCACCGTGACCCAGATATCTGGGGCAATGACCCAGATGTGTACCGCCCGGAACGCTGGTTCGATGTGGAAAAGACGACGGCGATGCACAAAGCCTTCAACCCGTTCTCTTCGGGCCCACGGTACGTTGTTTGGGCTACATTCACCCAACCTTACGATTCAAACACGGTTTTAGTGCCTGTGTCGGGCGCAATCTCGCGGCCCTGGAACTGTCGCTTATAATCGCAACGCTCTTCCGACGTTATCACTTCGTACTTGCGGAGCCTGAGAAGCCGGTATGTTCTCCCATGCTTCGATGTCACGATGCTCAGGTCGAACTTGATAGCTCGAAACGCGTGAAGGATTCATTCGGAAACCGGTTCGCTGCAATGTAGGAATACAGCGGCGTGACGTGTGAGAATATGGTGATTGCGCTTTCTCTTAGCATGGTAGTGAGAAGCTGGTCCTGTTTAAATATGCGTATCTCACACAGAAAGCAATCCAACTTCATATGATGTGCGAAGGACTCATATAATGCCGGGAGGATTCGGTTCAGGAATCAGTTCAAACCTGAACCGAACTGAAACGGACGCGGATTCCAGGTTCAAAGTTTAGCAATTTGCTGAACTTGAACCGAAAGTCCGGTTCGGTGTTAGGGCAGCGAGTGGCGCGTTCGAACGCCGAACCTGAAAATGGGCCAAATAGGCGATTTTCTTACAATTTTTCGCCCCTCCCCGACTTCGACGTCGGTCAGATGGCACTTGCTGTACATATTTGGGCTTTGTTGAACTTTTCTACAGTTTGTCCCGATAGCGTAGCAGTTTTAACGCAATTAAAATTAGATCTTCGTCATCCATGGGTACATGTTGGTTAACTCGATGACTGCCAGAGCGAAGCGGCGGCTCATCTTGTTGATTTTAATAGTACAGTAGTAGGAAAATGAAGACGACATATCCGGATTTGCAGCAAGAACTCTAAGATGAGACATTCCATTGAGAAATTGACGGCGCACTCTGATGATCGGTGGGCAAACTCGTGAATGCATAGCACGCAGCTACGAGCGAGGGGGAAATAAAGCTCTGCGCACCGATCCTATCGGCTTTGGTTTGGTTTTGATATACCTAATCTCTATCACCGCGCTCCATTTCCGTTTCCGCTTCCAATTGACCGCCCTTCCTGTGCTGTGTGCACATCGCGAGATCCTCGTTATCCTCTTAGACACCCTGCATCGACTCAAAAACTCCCACCATCCCCTCGTAGCATCCTCATTACTTACATGACCTCTCCTGCCATCCTCCCGCGTACCTACTCTAGGCCAGCTAACTACAATACCTGTCATACGTACATAGTGCGACATGGCCCCAAGGGGCCCGCATGCATTCTAATGGAATTGAATTGAATTGAATCGCGAGATCCTTACCCCGACTCCCCGTACTCCTCCCCCATCATCCCCTGCTCGTCGGAGCATTCACAAACCATCACCCGCCTCCTAACCCTCCCACCCCCGTTCCGCCTCCTCCGTTTTATCCTACAGGCGTTCACCATAGGGCGCGATTGTTGATCACCCTCGTTACATACATGCATAGGTCGGCGCACCGCCATCTCCGCCACGATGCCGCAGGGGTACGTCCTGCTCACCACGGGAACGCGGGCAGATGTTCATTCGCGAGATGGGACATGGGTGACGCCTAGCCTACCCATAATGAGCATGTGCGCAATGCGGTGCGGCTGCATTTTTGCCGGCGGCGTGCGGTTGTGCGGGACGGGATGAGGATCAATGAGAAGAGGAAGAAGATGTGGGACCGACGGTGCGTGATTTCTTCCGCTCCGTTTTCATTTTCTTTCCCGCTGATATTTGTGGGTCGTGTCGGTATGTCTTCCGAAACCACAGGGTATTTCTATATCCTTCTCTCCGCGATCCCTTTCAGCGTATCCGTATCGCTGATATGTCTTTTAGTTTTCTTTCGTCCGCCGGTAGGTTCCGGACGCACAGAAGAGAAGATGTAGCTAGGGTACGTCTCGGAATCGATTTTTTTAGCACCCAAGAGACAGCAGTGATAGAGCGACCCCAAGCTCGCTTGGTCTACCTTCACACTGACCAGGACAATGGGCTCCGTAGAACACTGGGTTCTGCTGTGACTTCCACAAGGCTCTTTGTCGAGTAAAATTGGGATCAAATCAAATCAAATCCCAGTGAAGAAATTCATTAGAGGATCGGAAACACAAAAAGCATCTGAAGTCTGTTGGAAAACATACAGAGAGGTTGTCGCGATGGGGGTGGCACCAATTTTATTTGCCGTCAATTGTTATGCTGTTGAAAGTTAACAGACACTGGACCATGGCAATTTTCACCCGAAGATATTGCGCCTAAGATCGACAGCCACATGCCCGCTCGGGTTCAAGCCAGCACTTTTATAATAATATAGTTCGCCTGTGTAGCTCGAATCTGCGCGAAAACGAGGCCAAAGTATGAGTCGTAGTTGGAGATGGAGACACAGGAAGAAAATGCAGAGCACCGTAAAGTCAGCAAGCAACCCCCGAGAAACATAGCCATTGTAAGGCTAGGCCAAGGTGGTTCGCGGATTCGCTGCTTATCACAATATCATAATCATTTCTGTTCGCTGATTTATCCCGCTTGACTAGGTTCATGGCCAGCCTGCCTATGAATGGCAAAGTATGTGGCGAGCACTCGGCCGGCCATCAAACAGCATCCAAATCGCCCGCCACAATTGCTGCCCTCGGTTTAGCCTGATAAAAGGTTCTGTGCAGACATGGGATAGGCAAGCCAAAACCAAATAGTATCAAAACCCAACCAAGACAAGACCACTCGTTGTACCTGGCCTAGCAGCTTGAAGGTCAATTAAGGTTCGTGCAATTTAATGTGCGAAGGGTTCATCACAGATAGCTGGCCAGGCAGTGTAGAAAATGTGTAGTGGACCCCGTAATTTGGAAAGACATGGGTTCATGAACTACCTTGGAACAGCCTGAGTATCCAAGCATAGGCAGACAACCAGGAAGGAATGCGAACAACGGGTATATATTTTCCTGCGAAGTAGCTATAGGGGCATCATTGATCATCTGCTGAGTTGGAGCACTCGGCAAGTCCAGCCAACTCTATTGACTCTTCGGCGTTGTGCTGAATATCTTTCATTTCAGGCCAGAGACCACTTTCCGCGCTGGGGTTGATACATATTTTCCAACGCAACACACTGGTTCGGCGCTGGCATGCAGATTTTCCCGCGTTACGCACCGAAGGAGGCGTACCCGGATCTGAATCCGCCGGCGTTGTTGCTTTCATCCGTGAAAGGCTTATAGATATAGACGAAGAGCCACTAACAATCACCAAAAATGACCGAGAAAGCCAAGGCTCCGACTTCGACCAGATGATAAATGGTTCGAGAGTGAGCATATCAGACGCCGACTATCGTACTCCCCTTATTAGATAGGTCTATTGGTATTTATGAAGAAGTGAAGCAGAAGTCTGCTAGAGTGGAATCGCAAAAAGGATGAGAAAAAAGCTGAGCGAGGGAGGGTCAATAAGAAAAGAGCCAAGGCCACGAGAAATCCAGCGATCCCAGAATCCAATCCATTATATTGCCGTAGTCGGAGCCGGAGACGAACCACGCTGAGCTCTAGCCAGATTCAGCAGGGCACATCAATCCCAGATCTACATAGCACAACACGGAGGCCCGGAGACCGAGCGAGGGAAGATGAATTGGAAAAAAGGTAGAGCTGAGGCAATGACCTGAGAACCCGACCTACGCATCCACCCGACCTCGGAGGTTGTCCTCCGAGCCCTTCGGTTCGACTCTAGCTTTACCTTCACACGTGCGACGACATGCGGCTGAGCGCGAGCGCGAGGCGGCATCTTGAATCTTAAATTTTAAATGCATGCTATTCGCAGGGAGATGGACCCGTCCTAGTCAGAATCACCATGTCGACGGGCACAGATCGCAGATTTACCATATCCGCTGAGCAAACCAAGAGAGTGCAAGCGAGGGAAGATGAATTGGATTCCAAGTTGCTCTGCTCTGCATTGGTACCCACAGGACTCGCTCGACGGCGGGGATTGAGCGCGGAGTCAAGAGTGGAGGGCGTGTAGAGTCAGATTACGAGCATGAGGATGAGGATGTAGCAGTTGAAGATACAGGTAAACAAAGGCGCTCCGAGGACCGAGCCTGAGTGCACAAGCCTCCAGCGATGTAGCGCGTTGGGAGCGGAGACATGGCCATGGGACGCAGAGGTAAGTTACGGGGATGGAGCGTTTGAAGATCAAGACAAGATAAAGATAAAGAGAAACGCGCACGAAGCCAGCGCTGACCGCCGGCCAGAAGCGGTCGTCCTGTGCAAGGTTGAGAAGGTCCTACGACAGCACAAGCCAGAGCCAGAGCCAGATCCACACGCCGACAGGGCCATAAAGATTGAATGAATGTATGTAGATTCCGAGATGTTTATTAGACTCGACTCGTTTCGGTCGCGCTGCACCGGCGTAGAAGGGGGCGACGGCGAGAGTGTAGGAGTGGGCTCGAGAGGAGAGGGAATAGAGTCCGAGTCGCGGATCACGCATTGTGGGCTTGATTAGGGGCAAGAGCGGGAGCAGGGGGGGAGAGTACCAATGGCACGGCACGGGATGAGGCCGAGGATGAATGCGGAATGCACGCTCGCAGTAGGGGCAGAGGGAGAACCCGGAGGACGAGCGTGCGAGGGCAAGGGCGCCTCGTTGCAGGATTAGCGCAGGCACGTACCGTGGGCGGAAGAGTGCGAGTGCTGATGAGAGTGGTGAATATATCTGTGGGACGGATGGGATGACTCAAGCGGAGGGGCAGGAAGGGAGTGAGAGAGGAGTACTAGTGGCGTGGAGAGCGCCTACGGGGCACGACGCAACGGGGCGAGGCGGAGGCAGGAGCGGTTACAGGTGGGCGCGGATGGAGGCAGGCGCCTGAGGTTGCCAAAAAGGAAGCCAGTGGTTTTGAGGCGAAGGAGCATCCGTTGGAGGACGGCTTGTAAGTTCGGGCGAATGGGAGAGGCAAAGGGCGCGGCAGATGGGCATGGCCGCGATGCAGAAGTGGCTTGATTGAAAAGGGGCCAAGCAAACAATCGGCGGCGCCGCACCTGAAGCATAGGACGCGTGGACGGAGCTAAGCTGTAGCCCAGATGGTGGGACAGACATGCACCGCAGTGCGAGAAGAGAGCGGCGGCTATGCAAGAAGCCGTGGGTGTCAGCAGCGGATGCGGATGCGCGGTGCGGTGAGGTCGCTGCAGGCGTGGGGCCGGTAAGAATCACGGGTGGCGGGAGTGGCGGACACACAAAGGTGGGACGGGATCGGGGGCGTGCCTGAGCGAAACGCTCCACGGTTAACGTAGTGGAGCGGAAAGATGCTCGCCGCAGAAGACAGACGGGTCGGCGAGAGTGCGCGCAGACGCCGAGCATGAAGGAGCAGCGATGACGGCGGGACGGCGGGACGAGGCCAGATCAGAGTTGTGATCAATCACGTGTCTCGCACACAGCTCCAAACAACGCGTGGTAACTCCGTGACTTGCAGGGCACCCGCAGCAGGCTGCAATGGCCGGCCCTTCTCAAATATGTAGGCCGGCTATTCATTCGGTCGATGTTGACCACAAGTATTTGCACGTGCACTCTATTGAAGAACGGCTATTCAAACACTCACTTTCAGCCTGAGATATCAATTATGAATCATCAATCCTCCCTGAAATGTTACCGTTGAGTTTTTGAGCTTGAGTCGGAATATCAACCTCCAATGTTCAGGTTGAGCATGAATATAAAAAGCAGAAAGACGCTTCACCTGAGTTATTGGTCTATTGGTCCAAGAGAAACCGCGCTGCACTCCGTACCGATCATGGAGTGTTAAATGTACAATTAGAAACAGTTGGCGTTGTTACGGGTCTATCTACTCGAGATTTCGGGTCGAATTCTTTCACCTTGTTTTGGTGTGATTTTGCGGAGAGTGTTGCTCGGCTTGGTTGGAAATCGAGTCTTGTTTTTGTCTTGGGTCTTGAGCGCTCAACTGGCTTGGTTTCTGGTTAAGTAAAGCCATAGTTCTGGACTCAACTCATCCTGAAGCAGGCCAGAGGCTCCATATTTTTCTCATGACGTACGAGTACACGGGTTTTAAAAACGGGCTCTCCAGAACAAAATTGATCACGCACACGCAATTCAAATAAAAGCGAGTCAAAAACCGATGATATTCGCGACAATTAACACGAATCAACTCCGGGACATAGAAGGTACAAAATCAAGAACAAATCAGAATCTGCACAGAACCTCGTCGCGCGCTCAGGCAGTGATAGGGATGCAGTTGATGGCAATAAGACCACCTAGAAATAGATCCATGGTCAGTGCTCAGGATGGCAGAGGTGGAAATTGGGTGGTACATACCCCACGCCTGGTCGGGGGCGTCGCAGGTGACGGTGGTGGATCCGCTAAATGAGGAGGTCAGATTGAAATTGAAAATCGATATATGGCTTCGCTGCTTACCAGTTGTTCCCCACGACGGTGATGGGCGAGCAGCTCAATCCAACAGGCACATCGAGGCCGGTGAGGTCAAGGCCGAGGAGGGCAGCGACAGCAGAAGCGGCGGTGCTGCTGGAAGAGACAACGCTGTTGCAGCACTGCGGAGAGGTGGGCGGGGTCACCGGGGGAGTGTCCCAGGGCATGGCGGCAGCAAGGGTCTGAGATGAAAGGAAGGTCACCACAATAATTTCGGGACCACCCGAAACTGTAGTCGATATTAGTCTTTTGAGGTAACAATAAACTGCTCCTGAAACTAATGGTCTCAGGTCCTCAGGAGCAGTGTCTGGAAGGTGAACATGACTCTCCATACTATCAGCGACTACCTATCCGGCCAGACTAGGTAACCTAACCGGCCACTTGCCTAATATAAGCCGGTGCAATGTATAATCCTCGAACTTGGTTGGACTACGACCTATGGGGACCTTGCATGTCAAATTTGAAGGCAAGAAAAGGCGGGAATCAAACGTTGCGGGAGTTTCGAACAAGATGTGGAAACATCATTTCTTGTCCTCGACCGGCCTTCTCGCTCGTCGTTTCCCTATTGCTCCCCCAATTCCTGGCCAATTCACAAGTGCGGGGGTCCGTTCTCATCCCACGGTTCGGGGCCGTGGAAAATGGGTGAATTATTTCTGAAAAACCTCCGGCTCGGCTATTTAATTCTCCCAAACAGACCTTGACTCGATTTCGAGTGGCAGAAACCGGCCACCTCTGTAACGAAACAGCCATGTTTGCTGTGGCCTGAGATGTGACTTAGGCCTTCGGGATACCTCATAATTGATCTTGCGATCTTGTTTGGCTTTTAACTGACAGACTTCCCGTTTACGCCAATTTCATCGACGCGTACAGATGGACTTTTTGGAGGGGTAATTGGGGTATGAGGGACCTCGTTTGCTAATAGGTATGTTTTACTACATCTCATTGAGGCATATGGATCTCAATTTTGGCCCTAAATGCCCTGTCCTTTGCAAACCACACCATTTGCTCCGGACCCGATCCCGGGCATTCTCCTTGACCGGCAACGGAAATAGTAGTGGTCCAAAAGCATGCTATCTGGGCATATGGTTCGAAACTGGGACAAAATTCTTATGGAGGGAACACTATAAGGTCAAAGCAAAGAAGGCCAGCACCGTGGCCAATGTAATTTCTGGACTGGATCGTTTTGTCGGACACCTACCCGCATGGGATGCCCGGACCCTGTACATGGCACGGGTGGATCCATACCTCACCTCCGGGTGCGACGTGTGTTTGGATATCGATGTCAAGAGCCTCAAACTACTGGAAAGAGTGCAGCTCAAATTTCTACGGCGCATGCTAGGTGTCGGCTCTCGAAGTCTCAGAGCAATTCTCTTCTCCGAAACAGGGATATGGCCTATTAAATATCGGAGAGTATACCTGGCCCTTAAAAACTTGTGCTACCTCCTTGAACTCGATCACAAGAGGCCAGCGTGGAATGCACTACAAGCTTCACTCACCCTTGCCCGTGCAAGCCAAATCTCATGGATAAATGATCTCCGGATCGTTCTCTCTCGACTTCATGTCCCTGTAGAATTGGACATTTCCATCAATATGGATTTTCAAACAGTGCAAACTACCATGAAAGCCGTCAAAAACTCCATGGAGGCTTGGATTGACGAGGAAATTGCTTCATCATCCAGAGTCCGTGATCTGCTGGTCGGGAGACTTGAAATGGACAAAGACACCAGTAAATTAGTCAAGAAGTCGCTGGATTTTCGCCATTACCTGAGAGGGAAACAACCAGAGCATCGCAAGGCTCTGACAAAGATGGTGCTGTCGAGTCATAGTCTTGCCGTGGAACGTCGCCGTTGGAAAGAGCACGGCAAGAAGACTGTGCCCCGTCAATGGCGACTCTGCAGGTTCTGCTATATCTATGTGGAAGATCCTGCGCACGCAATGTTCAAATGCCCGCAATCAGAGCTCACAGAAATTCGGCAAACTTTCCTGAAAAAATTGGATTCTGAACTTCCCGGGGTCCTCAAACAGTACCCAGATGAACTCCAGCTCTTCCGCGGACTACTCTCTAAGAGACAAATTGCACCACTCCTCGCAAAATTGGCCTATGATGTACTCAAGATTTTTTGACTCTGTACCAATGCTCTTGGTCAACACCCCAATGGCCCAACGCCGATAGTTTACACAAACAAGAATTCTTCCCATCCCCAACCATTCCCGACATTGCTTTATTTATTTATGTGGTCGTTGGCTCCTGCATGCAGAGTGCAAAGGGAAGACATACAACAGCTGGCTGTGACTGGTGGACTCCGGGGACTTTTACCTGGGAGGGGAGAACCCCTCCCGTACACTTGCGCACTCCGCTCGTGGTCAGGTCCCACGAGGTTGTAACCAGAGGTCCTGCCATTCGAAGGCCGGCCAGTCCACAGCTAGTCAGCGTCTTGTATTGATCGCCCCCCTGGAATCTCTGTGTGTTCCGTTGGCATCTTGTAGTTTTATGTATGGATAACCACCCGTACATTACTTCATGTTTGTCTTCGGTAAACTCGCTGTTCATGTTGTGGACCTCGCGAGTATAATATAACCCCCCCCCCCCCCCCCCCCCCCCCCTATACATGTTATATTTACACTTGAGGTATTTAATGATGTATTTCGATCCAATGAATTATTTAGGATCCACTGGGGTGAATAATACGAGTGCCAACAAAGGATTTCGACGGGTGGCCGGTTAGGCCGGCTTTGCCGTTTTGGGCATCCGCGCGCGAAAGAATTCGGCATGCCACGAAATGTTCATGTAAATTCGCAAAAAAAATCTCAACTCACTCGGAGGATGTATGTCTTCGATACAGACCCTATATACCTGTATCAGTCGGACTATATGTGTGGGCCCGTGGCGATAAATGCTAAGGTGGCCGAGATGGCAGTCTCTGATAGTACAAAACATATTCTAATCACTGAAAACCAATCGTGAAACGAGTCATTTCAGCATGTATTTCAGTTCTTCAGGAACTATCATATTTCGGCCTCACATACGTCGTCTCGAGGTCGAGCATCTGCCCGCCCTCTCGCCCTCCGTGACAGCCTCAAAAATAGTCCCTTTAAATTCTTCATTCTCTACATTCGCAGACCGCCCACGGCGCCGACCTATATCACGAGGGTGGTTAGCGATCGCGCCGTATCAGTGTATGGCGAGATAATAAAAGAGGGAGGCGGGAAAATGGAAGTCGACGCCGATAATTTCGAAGGGGGATCGAATAAATTATAAGGCCCATAGCGATCTCGCGAAATGTAAAGGTAGGGCGGTGAAAGTGGGAATGGGAAACGGGGGTGGGGACGCAGCAGTGAATCAATGGGTTTCAGCAAGGAAGCCGATGGGACCGAAGTGGCTCGGAAGGAGGAAGGAAACGAGAACGGGCGGGGTAGACGCCAAGAAGAAATGGGTCTGGAATATTAATGGGAGATGCACTAACCATATCCGGTGGCGCGCAATCGCATGCAACTAAACCGTATTCTTCGGGTCTCGGGTCGTATACCGCCTTCTCGGAACGAGATGATAAGTCAGTAAAGAAAAAGTGCAAGTCAAATTTAAAGGGGCAGAATTAAGAAAGTCCAGCGAGGACAGGAGGATGGAAGGGATACGTGCCTCCGGTGAGCACGCAACATTGGGTTTCGGTTTCTCGGTTTCCGCTAGGAACTCAGCAGATTCATAAACAGGGAGGAAAAGGATTTGGGAGGATGAGGTGACACGAGATATGGACGATCGGGAGGGAGAGAGGAAAGAAGTACTAGTGGAAAGGAAAGGAATGGAAGACGACGAGGAAGGAATGTATGAAGTCGGGTCGAGACGAAGAGCGGTCGTGGCGGACGAAGGAGTGTAGTCAACACGGCACGGACAGATGGGGAGATGCGTCGCAACGAGGAGGGAGGGGATGATGCGAAAGAGAAAGAAGGGAAGGAATCCGATAGATATGGGCGTGCGGGGAGGAAGGGGGGCTGTGGATTGGGGAGTGTGTTTAGACTGGCGACACTAGTAGACAGAAAGGACAGAGTGAGGATGTATGGAAGTCGCAAGAGAAGAATGAGGGTGTGGTGTATTGGGCACGAGGATGACGTGGGTATGGGGGATGTAGGATGGACAAGCGAGTGAAAGGTCGGGCGGAGGGACGGGCGATGAAGGGATGGGAGTGATCGAAGGGAGAGCCGTAGGGACGTGGGGGGAAATGCGCCGCAGTTGGAGCGTTGTAGAAAGAAAACACGAGGCTAGAGGATAGCAAGAGCTCACGAGCGGATTGTGTAAAACCCGATGCAGAACGGATGGAAGGAGAGGCAGATGCAGGTCCATGGCGGGCAGACGGAGAGGGGCGGGCTACTGAATTCGGCGCGGGGAGTCAAGTGAAGCAGGTGGGGACGTTTGAAAGCGTATGACGGATGGGATGCAGGAGAAAAAAGAATGCAGGACGAGAATAAGAGGAACGTAGTGCATTTGCTTCACTTCGTCCTTCGATAGCCCCCGGCACCATTGCGTGAGGCCAGAACGCGAGAGCGGACGAATTGTAGTGCGACATGGGCGAGATCGTTCTTGTGGATCGTCAGCACAAGACAGCGGCTGTTGAAAGCGTCGTGGAAGGAGACTGTGGCGGTGTCGATGCCGGATCAAATCCCGGCCCCTTTGCTTTTAACCTCCATTGTCTCTGTATGGTTCGTCCTGGGCGCCTCGACTGAAGTTCCCAACACCGAATGTTTCACAGGAATCTCTGTAGACGACCCCCGTATCCTCGACTTCAGGTTGCCGACGCGCGCGTCGCGCACCTCACGAATATCTCGCGCATTACAGCTAGTACTGTAACTGCGGCGCGTTCAACGCGTAGACCTTCACGGTATCCCCAATATCCCATTTTTATGCGGTTTCTACAAACCCTGCGGGTAGATTGGCGTGCGATTGCCTGCCATCGGGGCCGAATGCACCTTTGAATATCTTCGGTCCACGTTCTTCCCCCATCATCTTACTGGTTATTCGAGTCGTTCATGTCCCACACGATGCCGCCCAGACGCCTCAACGCCTGCCATGAATACAAGCAGCAGGCGTACACTCTGAGAATCTTTGCGCAGACTAGACCGCACGGCCGATTCCTTCCCCATGCCGCAGATGCCCAGCGATCTTCTCGGCAGCGTAGCTATTCTGAGACGCCCTGGATCTCTGAGCATAGGGCTGGAGTAAATTGCCAGCTGCGTTCCCTGTGTTCTGTGTTTCGCTCTCTCCATCACATCCTTGGTACGTGCAATCTTTCATTCATCCCTTCGCCTCTTCTTATCCTCCCGCCGTTTTCCTGTCCCTTTTTTAGTGGGATCTTCACTCGATATTTAAATATTGCAGGCATCCTCTGGGTGCGCGTATTCCATTCCATTCTCTAGATCTGTCTAATTATTCAGTATAAGGTGTAGGATCGTGTTGGAACTACAGTGTGGATGCACTTTAACGAACCGCGTTCGTTCCGCAGGTCTTGGCGCGCGGTTTCAGTTGTTTTATGTCTCAGCTCATTTAGGTCTCTGTTACAGTGGGCGCGAACCCACTAGGATCCTCAGTAAGTTGTCGGATATTCTCTATTATACCGATTCATACGGGCTTTTCAGAACCAGAGCAGCCGCACAGTATACCGTACGTCGTGTCCACTTGCATACCTCGACAAGTCCCGCCACCCGCTGCGCAAATACATCGGCAGGGGCGGTGCATTTCTGTGTGTGCTCTCATGCTAATCTGGTGGGAATATCAGGTAACAGAAGAGGAAATTTGAAGCCAAAGCCAGGATAAAGCGCGGTAAACTCAGGTAATTTGGGAAATTTTGGCACTAACTTATTTGAAAGGTTGCCAAAAAGCTGATGTCCCTAACCGAACTAATTTGGCCGATTTAGACCTTTTGCGGGCCAATCTAGCTTTTTTCCCATAGGAGGTGCTGTGGCAGCTACTCGCGGGTTTCACCGATATCTCGCCTAGCTCAAGGCGGGTGAGATATTTCCTTTACGGATCAGTATCTGGCGTGGTCCAGGCCCGTAGTCTGACACGGTCGCGGCCTATGCAGCAGCTGCTGCCCTGAACGCGATAGCACCTGTCGGCGTCAGTGTACAGGCTCTGGGCCTTTATCCGGGTATAGCGGCGTACGCCATGGTGGTGATCTCGCAACTTGTCGCAATACGCACACAAAATGACATTTAGACAGACCCATCGGTAGTTTCGTCGCAAATCTTGTGCTTTTAGAGCTAGAGGGTTCGGTATGTGGCCATTCTTTCTGCTCGCCCTACTGGCGGCTCTCTCTCCACATCATTTCTCCACACCGATTGGAATGCAGTGGGCTCCCCGAATTCGCGGGCCTATTACGCAACTCATTATGACTCTTCACAGGGCACATCACTGGGCAGCGTGCGAATTAAAATCTGCACAAGATAAGTATAAAGATGCGCTGCTTATCGGTCGTTTGACATTTCCTTCCCCCTTCCCCCCTTCTCCCCTTCCATCCTGCTCTCTCAACGCTGCCGCACCCGCACTGAGCACAATCCACACTCCAACGGGCATCCTCTGCATCCCACATACATAGTGCAGGCACCCGTTCATTCATCCCTAGTCCGGGAAGCGGGGTCGTGCTATGTTGTGGCGGCCGCAAGGATTACCGTTCGAGAGGAGACGTTCGGCGATGGATTGTCGCCCGCACCGCATCGTATTCCACGTCACCCACTCCACCACAAATCACACATTTTCACCGTGCCAAACCCGCATTTTCCTCAAATATCCGCCTAGCAGTGCACATTACATCTTTCCCATCGCATCATCCGGTCCACCTCTCTCACCGGAATTACCGTAACTGTCATTAATAATAATATGGTTCTTTATCCAAGCATCCCGCGGCGTGTCTTTGGCTTTGAATTCGCTTGTTTCTGTTCTTGGAGTTTCCTTTCCCCGCGTCTACTTGCGTGCGTTGGGTTCGATGCGCGCCTTTTTACTTCATTACATAGCGTTTCATATGTACGACACCCACTCGAGCTACGTAAAATTTGGTAGCCATCCGCGTCTCGTCTTAGGACCTAAGAACTCCGCTGAATTATCCCAAGACCCGGGAGGTCGACAAACGACCTCGGATAGGGAAAGCAAGGGGAAAAAGAGAAACAGAAGGAATTGCATTGCGAGGACATACCGTTGGCACGTTCGTAACGATGCGAAATTTTCAAGGATTTTCAAAGTGTCTACATGTATTTCCGCCTCTTTCGAACCGAGGCGGGTAACCTCTGTTTATCGCGCCGCATGCATGATATCGATGAACGTCTACTAACTATTCCGTCGGCAGGTTTGTCCGTCCAGTGTGAGCTGTTACCTGCAGTGAGTATTCCTCCCACCCTTGCTGTGCTGTGTGCAAGCACATCGGCTAGACTCCTCCCTTCGGGCATCTTCTCCCTCGCAGGCAGCGGCCCCGCACCTCTTCCGTGGTGATTCTCCCTTTCGCGTTGATACGTCCCAGCTTTCATTTATTGATTTATTTGTTTCTTCGACGATTCCCATCCCGCCACCGCTTGCCGTCATTTTATTGGGATCTTCGTTCGATCTGTTGCGGCAAAGTCGCAATAATCTTCAGGGTTTTCAACATGGTGAATATGGCACGGCCCTTAAGGCAGCAGAGACGCAGAAACCATTGACTTGCTTCCCAAACATGGTGCAACCGGCTGATTTACCTGGCGTCGTGACTGTAGCATAATTTTTCCGCCCAATCCTCCGTTGTCATATCATTGCGGCTGAATCAATTGGCACAGTATACTCGTGCCTGGTTGAAAATTCCAAGAGAAGTAAATCGAGAGGGGACAGTCGCCAGACCGCTCCAACCATGCCTGTACGTCTTTCTCGAGTTGTTCCTCATAGGGCCATCAGCAAACCCTGATTTTGGCGGTAGTGGCTGTAGTTCGGCTGTAGTTGCTGTTAAAGTACTTAGCTGTGTTCAAATAACATGTTTTCTCCTTCATTTTGGCTCTAAATTCTGTCGAGGATGGCATGAATGGAGCCCAGACAAAGGTTAGCCACATATTAACCATTGAGGATTCATAAATTTGTAGGTTCTAGTCACTTAGATTGTAGATGTCAGAGTTGCCCACTCCCGTTAAATACTTACCAACCGTGAGTCCTATTTGTTTTTGCAGTGGATATCAAAATCTTCTACGCTTGGGCAGAAATTACCTATCCTAAAAATGTATATTGAGCCATTGGATGCGCAACCCAGGATTTCGAGGATTCTGGGGGCCCGATGATTGGTACGCTGACGCTGATTGCCGCGACGGCGAGCCTGAGCGAGGCGATATTCCACGTGCCTGCACAGCCATCTGAGCAGCGCTTGCTCTTGACTGTCATCTGCTCGACTTCCACTCACCACTTCGCTCCCCGCTATGTATGCCTTGCGCCAGAAACTAGTTCAAACTAAGCCCACACTCAATTCTGCTGTCAACCTCACTCCTGCGCTTACCAAGGAAACTGCTCAGCTCCAACTAGACGGCCCTCTTAGCCCACTCCTTACCCTTCCGCCTGAAATTACCATCGAGATCTTCATTCACTGTCTTACGGTCCCGAATCTTTTCCCATCTCCAGAGGATGCTCCTTTGCTGCTGTTGCAAATCTGCGCATCGTGGCGGGTTCTCACTCTATCCACCCCGGCTCTCTGGAGGCGTCTAGACATGGAAATTCCTTATTCCCTCCCGGCACGTGGGGAAAATATTGAAGGCTATATAGCTAAATGGACTAGCCATGCGTCACTCACTCCGCTTTCGCTGGGATTCTATGAAACTGTTAGACCCATAGCAGGGCAGATGGATGCCCTTGTTCGCCAGTATGGACCTCGCTGCGAGTCTCTGAGGCTCAGAGCGTCAATAAAGACCATCTCAAAGCTCACACATCCGTATTCTCTCCCATTTCTGCGCAAACTCAGTCTCACATATTCTCCTGGATCGACCTCGCACGAGACGGTTAGCGTCCGCGCCTTCACCGACGCCCCAGCGCTACGGGAGCTCATCCTAGGACAACACAGCGTGCCGTCGATGCTTGTGCTTCCTTGGCACCAGCTGACGATGTTCACCGGTGACACCCTCTCCGTTGCCGAATGCCTGTTCGTTCTGCGCCACAGCCCACGCCTCACGATATGCACCTTCCTTTACCTCATTCCGGGGACCGCCGGAGGCGAGCGCCTCACTCATTTCTCCCTGGAGGACCTCAGTATCTCCAACAGCACCGCCGACGTCCTCCGGTACATCGACATGCCCGCCCTCCACGATCTGTACCTCACGCGGCCCACAGACTTCGGTGCCGACACTTTGAGCGAATTGTTCGCCCGTTGTGCACATTCCCTCCGCCGCCTGCACTACGCGCCGACGTACCGCTACCGCGACGGCGCCTCGGTCGCGTGGTTCGGTGCCATGCCTCAGCTCATGGAGCTCGACCTTAGCGGCGTCGGAGCACAGTTCGTGTCTGGATTCGTGCGCGCTCTCGACCGCGGGCTCGCCTCAACTTTCCTCCCCCGGCTGCGCACACTGCAGATCCAGTGTGACTGGTGCCAGGTCGGCGCGGAGCTCGTGGTGGCGCTCGCCTCGCGGTGCGCTGACGAAGGCTTGGGCCCAATCAAAGTGATCAGGTTACAGTCGTTCCGTTTGGTATGGGCCGAGGTGGGCTGGATCGACCCGGAACACGGGGATGTGCTGTTAGAGCTCGTGCAGCGTGGAATGGCCATACATATAGGGTCTGCAAGGGAGAATTATGTTTGCGCATAGGGGAGCGGTGGGCGGTGGGTAAATTTCAATTTCATCATTGGTTGATACAAGTTTATTCTTTTTGACACGTGTTTGTCTTCTGTAAGACTGCATATCTCTTGCTCTTTATCGCAGCTTCTCACAGTTCGGTTAGACACTATGAATGCGGTATCTATTTGAGCACCGGGATCCTCTATCCCGTAGATCTTTTCTTATTCGCCCAACTATGACGGTATTTATCGTCAAAAATTATCCACTGCCTACCGTGCACATGTTGCGATGAACATCTACTTGTATTTGATGAACATCTACAGCTATTGCGGTGCATGAACCTCTCAGGTGAGCGGTGAACAGGTAACTTTTGCACTGTTGTATCATATGCACATTGCATTCAACCAGAACACCTGGTTTCAACATTCAACTTTGCTATATTGCACTCATTAGACACTCACTTTGTATATTTACTTGCGATCAAATCTATGCCGATCATGATCAATCCCACTCCCAACCCAGCCCAACCCAACCCAACCACAATCCCAATCCCAATCTCAATCCCAAGCCCACAGCAGTTTCCCACAGCCTCCTCATTTGCTTTAAAACCACTGTTCTGCACACCCCAACTTCTAACCCAAGCTCTCCCTGCCCATTTTTCTTGAGCATTTAGTTACATTTGTATATTTTACGTCAAATAAGAGAAATTATAAATAACCGAAACCTAACCAGAAATATAACAAATGGTTTGGACCGTTGATCATCATGGCCAAATATACCAGAACTACTAAATAAATACCCGCCAGGCTATCTCTTTTTCTAACGATCGTGGCTGTATTCCCTGATTTGACTCTGTGCCCATGTGCTGATAAACCAGTAAGAATGGTTGACGAGTACCATATATGCTTTGCTTTTTTCTTTCTTCTTCTTGGCTGATAGAATCTTATCTGACTCTCCGTACAGGATGCTGGACGATCTTGGCCAGTAGGATGGTATATGGAGTCATTCAGACGTCGAGCTTTTCAATGTCTGTGAGCCAACATTTCTGGTTATGGGTCTTGGCGCAAAAATCAACCTTGGTCATGTAATCTTTGGACGGGATTCTTGGCTCTCCCTCAGCGGGGAGCTTGCCCATAATGATGATGCATTGTATCGCAGATATGTTTGCCAGATGTTACTCAAAAACCTTTAGACTTGTTGACTGTGCCAACCAAACTCAAGGCCAGCAGCTTCTATTCACCCCTTTTTCTCCCTCACCCCAAGTTTTGTGGGGAGATTGCCTCATACCGTACCATCTTTGCATTCCATAATCCCAAGGAGATGCGGTCAGTTACACTGGTTTTCCCAGCCAATCGTCACTGGAGTGGGTATGCTTGTTTTTGGGTTCACTTGACTACTTCCCGCATTTTTCACTAGGGTTAAAAGAATAATATGCTCCTAAAAATGCCGCGTGAATTACTTGTGCAAGACCAGACCTCCCACCTAATGAAACCCCGCAGGGTGGTTGATGACACCCAGACCCCCAAGTCAAAGAAACAAAGGAAGAGTGCAGATCAATGGCTGGCACTTGGTTGCATTGCTTAACTTGCATCTATTTCCATACATTTCAATGCTTTCTTGTTGATTAGCACACAATCAAGCTGAGAAAGCATAATATGTGAATTTTTTGGTCATCCCAAAATTTACTTTACAGACTCAAACCATATATCAGCCATGTCTTTTCAATTTAGCCATGCATTATTTCGTTTGACTCACCTCAACACGACAAATGGCATTGGAGGAGAACCAACAGCAGCCATATGGTGAAGATTTGCTTGTGCAAAGTGTCAGAATTAATGAAATACCACCGCAAGGATTTGGCACTAAGCATTTGGGACCCAGACACATTGGAGGGGTACCTATGATACAGCTCTGGAAGAGGAATCAAGTGTACCACGACCATCCTTGTTTACTTTAATGCGATGGAAGAGGTAACAGTTGGTCATGTGGAGTGAATCTAGAGGCCAAGTGGTGAAATTTGACGTCGGGCATCAAGGAATTTCAGACTGTATCAGACATGACATTCTCATCCTGCTGTGTCATATCTGGATTGACTCCTTTAAACACAATTAATGGAGGAGAGACAACAGCAGTCATATGGTTACAGCTGTGTTTGGATGAAACTGTCTGAAATAGTGAAATTTGTTTTCAAGGATTGGGCACTAAGTATTTCTAACCCCAAAACATTGAAGGGATACCTATGCTACAGCTCTCAGAGAAAAATTAAGTGTACCACAATCATTCTCGTTAGCTTTAGTATGACAGAGATTAGTTATGTGATTGCATGTGATTGGTGTTCAAGAGCAGAAGTGTGTTCAATGGTGAGATTTCAACCACAATCCCCCAGTTGTTCAATATTCATTGATTAGGATTAACTCATGCTAGTAAGAGATATAGGTGGAAAGTGGTGCATCAGTAAGTAGATCAGTTGGTTCTGAATGAAGAGTAGGTAGCAGGATAGAGGTTGTGTGGGTCATATATTTGGGGAAAGCAAGTTCAACTGAATGATTTCTTCTTGAGAGTTGGACCACTTCTGCTGACTGATTTCAGCAGTGTTGTTGTTAAACCTCGGTCTTTTGCAGAATGAGTGGGACCTCTACCTCCACAATTCTGTGGCTTTTCTTCAGTGTTTAGCTACGTTTAAATGGTCGGCCGACCACTCTCCCTCTCCCTGGGAACACTTTCTACTCGGGACTGATTGCTGACAGATTTTTCTGCCAGCATGTTCACATGGCCGGTGAGTAGGCGGCCCCATAGGAAATACTAAGACTATCTCGAGAGTATTCCAGCACGTATCTCGTCAACATATTCCAGTGGCTGGTCAAAAGAGCAAGGGCAAGAAAACAAGTATGCAAACGGATCTGACTATGTCGAGAATACTACGATTTGTGACGTTTGTGAGACTTGTACGTTGGGCAGCTCCAACGCTTTGTGAAGTGCTCGTCTAAATAGTGATGGTGGTACTGCGATAATATTGAGTTTACAAAACTCAGCATGGAAAGTATATCGCACACCCAACCAGATTCACAACCGCCCGCATATGTGCAGCGCAGAAAACCGCATAATGAGGATCTTCTTTTTGGGATTAGGTTAGAGGTTTGCTGCAATTGTAAGTAGGTATCCACTCATAAACACAGTGTTTGCATCCGATTCTGGTGGCTCCCAGTCGGGATCTGCAACAAACTCATTGACTCCAGGGGGACTATCCCCTGGAGGGAGCTCTAAGATGTCATCAATACCACTGTGGTTACATTCATTGGGAGGGTGTTCAGTGCTCTTCATGTACTCCAGTCCTTCATCCTCGTCCCCTGAAGGGTACAACTCCTGGATGTGAGGGTAGAGAGACCTGGATGAGTTATAAGCAACTGAATACAACGGCAGGATCGGCGGCTTGCGATGGTGGGATCACAGAGCCGAAGTCGTCCTTGTGAATATTGGCATGTGGTGAATTCTTGCAGCAGAATCTCTCGCAGTATCCAGCAGAATTCCTCATCGTCCCAGACACCTTAGAGGCAGCATGTTCGGCCACTTTGGCGTTGCCGAGTAATGTTTCCTGGCCTGGTCTGTTTATTTCGCTGGGCTTCATCTGAGGTTTTTCTCAAGACAACTATCAGTGGTCTTTCTCACACCCCATTATCTCCCCTCAAAGTCCTTCTCTGTCCTGTATTCATGTGGTTTCCCTCCAAAGGAATTTTGATACACCCCAGAGACCCTCAAGACATCTTGACCACAACGATCAATCCAATGCCTGCCAGGATATCTCAAACATAGTCTTCTAGCGTCCGCTGATGATTGAATGGCTATCATATGCCTCCAAGCCGATTGACTGCTTTGACTGAGCTAGCTAGAGCAAGTTCTCGATACCTTCTATGTTTCCTCAGCTCTCCAAGAACGGTGATCCTTTGTTGCGAGTCTGTTCATCAGATACTATGCCAAGGACGTTGTCCATTGACTCACACTGTTTTTTTAAAAAGCGAACTGTGATAGTCTTATCTGTACTGTGAACAGATTTCAGTGCAGGGGATGTTGCATATGATCCCAGGCACGCGGCATGCACATTGTATCGCATAGGACCCATATTGACTGGAATTATCATTCTAGAGACATTTTGACTCCAAATGACATTCTGCTCATGCTCTCAACTGGCATCTCGGGCATCTCGGGCATCTCGGACGGGTTACACTGTATACGAAACATCTTCAACTTCACCCAATTTGGAGCAGGTCCCACATTTTTTTAAAGCCTACAGTTGCCGCTGCATCTCCCATTCAACCTATGGTGAACCCTGATTTGAGTTCGGGTTGATCAGTCAGCGGTAGTGGAAATTGAATGCCTGATATTCCATTCAGAGCATTTCCATTCCCAGGTTAAATTTCCTGAGCCTCTCTCTAAGGTCTAGTCCGGGTTGAGGACCTTGTTTTTGTTGAGCCTGTGAATACATGCCATTTGCTAGAGTCAATCATCCTGCATCGATGGAGGGACCGGGTGGCCCCTCGGCCTTGGTGAACTGGCAGGTTATATATTTCTATAAATTTTAGTCAGTGGTGACATCCGTTGAACTGCCTTCGCTGGAGCGAAGGCTGTGAAGCGAAGGTACATCTTGTTTCATTTGTCATTTGGGTGAGGAATTGATGATGGTTTCCCAAGGGTTGAAAAAATGACCCAGCTTCGGGTGTGGGATTGATGGCCCAAGGGTTGAATTGATGTGGGTAGCACAGCCAACCCAAGTGGGAATTGATAAGATAACCTTGGGTCGCCTGTAAACCCCTTTAGGTACCCATGGCGTGTAGATTGTACAGATGTTGGTTGTACAATGTAGTTTAAATGTGTTGAAGCAGAATTCTGCAGTGTACATCTTCAGAAGTAGTCTATTGTGAGTAGACTCCGCCCTAGTACACTGTTGTGAGTTAGGGGTACAGAGTAGACTGTAAAATAAGGTAGTTGCAGTGATGCACTACATGTAAATTAATACTGTTCATGTCAACATGAAACTGTAAATATTCAGGTTGAGTTACACATGCAGACTGTTGTGTGTTCAACTGCTCCTGTACATATTTTTTGACGAAAAAAGCTTTTATACCCAACACATTTGTTTTTGCTCAAGGTATCAAACGATTCAACTTCGGTGTTTTACAGCCAAGTGCAAATCAGAATGACAGATAGCATCCTACCTGCACGTCATACTCGGTTCAGCAAGACGAGTAGGAAACCGAACACCAGACTGAGTCTGAGGTAAGTAGGAGGTACTTCGAACGTGGGGTGTGTTACTGGCTGTAGCTTTGTAGCTTTGAGGCCAAAGCCAGCTAAAGCCTTGGCTTTCAGGCCAAGCGAAGGCCAGAAAAACACTAGCCGACTCAATAGTTTAAGCGACCTCGGCCATGGATCCCCATCCGCTCACCAGACAAGAACTGGTTGACCACTGTCTTGACTACCTTCATGATTCCACGCCCGATTTGAGGGCCTGCGCCTTGGTTTCCCGGTCCTGGCTGTATCCCGCACAATCCCATCTCTTCAACCAATTTCCAGCCCAAATGGGAAGTAGTGGGCGCAATTCCAGCAGACGTTGAACGCGTCACCCCGCCTGATTCTAAGATCCGGCAATGCAGTACAGAAAATATTCGTAACAATGAAAGCATTGCTCCGAGCTTGACCATCTTCAGGTTCCAAAATCAAGACATGGTCAGGTCGTCCCCCGCTTCTTGACCACATATGTACAGAGCTTTGACGGAAGATTTTCCGAGTTGTATGGAATCTTGGGACGTACCGGAGTTAGGCAGCCAATTGGCTGTGTATATGGGCGATATACTGTGCAAAAACTACCCTGGTTTTACATCTTTTTGACTACCTGCATTCCTGAAAGGAACGTTGGCCTGCGGTGAGAAATATGGTGTTGAGTTTGATACTCTAAAGTCATCCAGAGAGACTACACCATGAGCATCACCCCATACTCAGTTCATTCCACCCACCGGACTGGAAGCGACGGCACAGATAACGTCAAGTGCTCCAGCTCTTGATCTAGGTCGGCGCGTGTGTTCTGTGGTAGAAACGTAGTGGGCAACGACATGATTGGAAGAAGGGAAAAGCGAGAAAACCATCGGATCACCCGGCCCGCTGCTGACATGTTACGGCTGCATCGCCACCTGTCCGCAGGCTTCGTTCTCTCTTCTCGCCATCACAGCCGCTCGTCCGTCTATCCAATCTGTGTGTCTACCTCGCATATTCCTCTCCAATGCGAATACTCAACTCAGTTCATACGACTCAATCACGATACCCACACCTGCTTCGAAAGCGCAAACGATAACCATATGACATCAGCGCCTTCTGTCGTGACATCACTCTCGTCATACCAAAAGGTGGTCGTGTGCCGCCGTACTCGAGTGTCCATTCCTCGTCCCCAAAATGCAGTCCTATATGCAAGACCGCCGCATCGCCCGGCAGGTCAAACGGGACCTGGAGAAAATCAAACTCGAGCGAACACAACAGGACGAGAAGAAGAATGAGCGAATCTGGGTAGTTGCAGATGACGATGACCCCCTTAATCCCCTCAATTGGTCCCTCATCTCGCGCGCCAAGGCCATCGCCATCCTATCCCTCCTCATCTTCACCCAGGCTTGGGCCGGTGCCGCCGATTCGGTCGCAAACAGTGCCGCCAGTCAGGAATTCGGTGTCAGCAAGGTGGCCGAGAACCTAAGCACCGCCATGTACCTCTTTGGCATCGCCTCTGGCTCGCTGTTCGTGGGCCCCATCTCGGAGACGGTGGGCCGTAACCCGACGTATCTGGTTGCGACATTCTGCTATTTGTTTTTCGTCTTGGGAAGTGCGCTGTCGAAGAGCTTCGGGGGGTTCATTGTGTGTCGGTACTTGGTGGGCCTGTTCGCGAGCGCGACGCTGGCCATCAACGGGAGCAGCGTGCGGGACATGTTTCGGCCTGTCAAGAGGGCGTTTTGTGTTTCCCGTCATTGCATGGGCAAATGTTGCAGGTGAGTGCCGATGTAGCATGGGGTCTTTTTGGCGAGGCTTGACATGTTGACTCTCCTCAGCACCTGCGATAGCCCCCATCGCCGGTAGTTGGATCTCAACCACGCCATCACTCGGCTGGCGCTGGACCGAGTGGATAACGCTGATTATCTCCGCGTTCGCCTTCCTCGTCGCCCTCCTGTTTCTGCCAGAGACGTATCTCCCCATCCTGCTCGACTGGAAAGCGCGACATTTGCGGCAAGCCACGGGTAGCAGCCGATACGTCTCCCACCACGCCTCCTCCCAATCATTCATCCAGCAGCTCAAAACCAAGCTCGTCATGCCCGCCACCTTCTTCACCACCGAACCAGTTATCGCCGTGCTGGGCGGCTACCTCATCCTCCTCTACGCGCTGCTTTTCTCCTTCCTCTCCGGATTCGATTACGTCTTCAAGAAGACGTACGACCTCTCCACGGGCCTCGAAGGCTCCTGCTTCGGTGCCATCGCTGCCGGCGCTACGGCCTTCACTCTTCTCGCTCCCGGGCTGTACTCGTGGGCGCGCCATCGCACAGCCTTCGTCCGCGGATCCGACGTCCTCCCCGAGTTTCGCCTCTGGCCCGCCATGCTCACCGGCCCGCTGCTGCCTGTGTCGCTCTTCTGGCTCGGGTGGACCAACTTCCCCGACATACACATCTGGAGCGGGCTCGGAGCGTGCTTCGTCTTCGGGGTCTGTCTCATCGCCATCTACGTCAGCGTGTACGAGTACATCATCGACTCGTACGCTGAGCATGCGGCGATTGCGCTGGCGAGCATTACGATGGTGCGGTATTTCGTAGCGGGCGGGATCGCCATGGCGGCAAGGCCGATGTATGAGGGCATCGGCGTGCACTGGACCATGACGTTGTGGGGGTTGGTGGCTGTTTTGTTGGCGCCGGCGCCGGCGGCGTTTTGGTGGTGGGGGAAGGGACTGCGGGAGAGGAGCAAGTTTGCGGTCGGGGAGGAGAAAGAACAGAGCCGGTCACCGAGCAACTAACCGAGATTTCATCGCTATCATAATCATTTCTTCTTTCCTGGTTGTGCCAATAATAAGCTTGAACCAACAACTCACTAGTACTGTCTTCAGAACAAGAAGCAGGACGGCTCGCGGTTTTCCTCTACCTATGTATGCCGATTCGCCCCGCACAAAACGTCAACTTAATCGTTACCCGCCTTCAATTCATTCCGACACGTCCGCTCACGTCCTCGGACAGCCTGGACATTGTCCTCGAACGAACGAACCATTCAACGCAGAAGGTTCTATATCCGAGTCGCACACATCGCCATAAACCCCCTCCTAAATTTCTAACGCCTGTGTTGGTATCAGTATTCATACATCCTATGCATCGCTGCGGGTCACACCTTTACAAGTCCTCCGGGACTGGAACTCTGTCTAGCAAAAGCAAAGGATGAATGAACGATACATAACATATGAATATTAGCGGTTAATAAACAAATAGGTCGCTCACGCTTAGCATTGTACTCCACTGTGGTGGTTCAATTTTTGCCCAAAATTTTGGGTTTCGACTATTTTGACTGAATTGAGGGAGGAGTACACGAGAAACATCATTGCACAGCAAAATAGGAATATTTACTGCCATATGCATCATGCTTGAGTGGAAATGCGGAGTGTCATCTGGAGCCATGTGAGTCCTTTGCCATCAAGTTGCGCACTGCACAAAAGCCATTTGATGGCTCATATGGCTTTTGTGTAACCTCTCTATTATGGCGTAGTTTTCACTGGCACTGAGAACTCAAGGACTCAAGTATGGAAGACCTTTTACTATGACACAGTGGCTGAGTACAGACAGCTAACGGCCCGAGTTTGGTGTCCTACCCACGCTGTCGTCAGATCTGGTTTGCAAATGGGTATACTGGATCCGAGTATGGACACATTCTAAGATCTTGAAAAAAGAAAGTTGTTCGGAACCAAAGACTGTCTTTAGTCTTGATTTTTGCAAGGCAATTGGGTTTGGCTCTGTTGCGAGACTAGCCAAATAGCAATCTCTGATTTTGAACAACAAATGAAAAGCCAAAAAAAAAAAAAAAAAACGAACTCAACTGACACAGGGGTGGGGAACGGGGCTGGCTCATCGATGGCGCGGTGCTCGTAGGAGCAAGTCAAGAGGACGAACCTGAAGGTGACCTGCTGCAAATCCTCTTAAAACACGAAGCCGGCATCCCATGGCCCACGGGGCTGAAGCAGCAAGCCTACTGCACTTTTCTATCATTACTTGATCTCATAAGAAATAACTACTGCAAGCCAATGTCATTTTCACGAAAGAACTACCTATGTTCCCAATCCCGCCCCCTCGTCGCCATTAGCGGGTGTCTTCAAACCCAGCCGCAGATCATCAGAATTTCTGTGGTTCGAATCAATTGTCTCCAGGTTGGCCGCACAGCGGGCTTGGCTCCTCTTCCCTTCGTGGGATGCAATGTTTATGAACTGTGCAAGTGCACCTTCATACGCAACTCGTGATCCAGCAATGTCCTGCTTTGCCGCGCGGTTAAAAGCGAGGAGCTCCAGATTGTGGGCACTACCAAGTGGGTAACCCATGGCCTGTGTAGTTGCAAGGGCCCGAGCAATTAACTCAAAAGCCTCATCATAGCGTCCAAACAACATATGATTGGCTGCAAAGAGCCGCAGGCTTTGGTCGATCATCGGCAGATACCCTGCTCGCTCCGCATAAGATAGTGCACGTTCAGCCGCCGGGCCCGCAGCTTCATGGTCTCCGAGCCAGCTGTAGGTGCGTGACATGTAAGCAAGACATTCTGCTATGCTTGCTGGACTATCTAGTTCCATGAATATCACTATTGCTGATTGGAGTGTCATCAAAGCCTCGTTAGATTCTTCGGTCCAATGAAGAAAACGCCCGTATGCGAGCAAACCGCGGGCGACATGGTATTTGTTGGTAGCGTTAAATGATAGGTACTCCTTAGCCTCAAGAGCAACCTCACGTCGTCTCTCCTTGTCGCCAATTTCTTGAGAGTCGTCGAGGATCCGTGCCCAGGTGTCTGCGAGGCTCATTGAGCATATGCCTGCCCTAAGACGATCTGGTCCATTGCGTAAATTTTTGAAGTAGCGACGGGCTTCTTCGAAATGTTGACGAGCCTCTTCGTACCGATCAAGGCGGTGAAATATCTTCCCTAGACAATGGTGGGCCTCGGCAAGACGGCAAAGATCTTGCGCCTCGCTTGCCACCTCCAGTGCGTGTGAGATCACAACCGTGCTAGGCTTGGTATAGAGCTGATAGAGGCTAAACGTGATAAGAGCGTCGAGAGCAAGTCGGGGCAAACTTCGAACGTGGATTTGCATGAGCAGACCTTGAATATTTGTCTGCTCTCTTCCGAAAGCCACCAAATCACCCTTGAATTTAGCATCGTCGGGAACAGATTTGTGGGCGAGAACATAACGATAACAGGTGTCATGTACCTGCTCTCGAATGTCCTCTGGGATGCGATCTTGTCGCGCCATGTACGCTTGAATGGTGGGACGAACAAAGATACGAGAAGTCTCGAAATCCCCGTCCCCTTGTTCGACCAATGCTGCGGTCCTCAGGATTTCGATAGCCGCGATGGGAGAGGACAGTCTCGGGGCCCACCGTGACAGATTACTGCCTGTTGTTCCGGCTGGAAGCATGGAGAGGATGGCGAGGAGTGTGGATGCCTCGGAATTCGAGGCCACGACTTCGCGATTCACCGACATGCTGATCGTACGGTCCATACTTTGAGAGGATCCTCGGGATATCATGTCGGTGCCAGTTTTACGCCACTGCTCCAATAAATATTCTGGAGAGGCTCGTGAATGTTTCCCCACTTTTGCCATGAGCAATATTGCCAAAGGAATGCGGTCAATGGCGTCCAAAAGCTCGTCCAGCTTGGGTCCATCGACCACGCCTGGATATATTCTTTTAAAGGAGGTGCGTGCTGCAGCTGGATCCAAGGAAGGCAATTCTCGATGTTGCCATTCAATATCGTCAGTGGGAGGGAATGCAGAGGTCATGGTGACCAAGAGAGTGATATGTGGAAGTTTGGCCAGTCGAGCAAGGATATCGCCGACTTTGTCCTGATCATAACCCGAAAGCCATGCGGTTTCAAAATTGTCGAGCAGCAGTATTCGTCGATCCTGAGAGGCTTCGAGCTCTCTAATCAGAGGTTCGAGGGTGTCATACGATTCTGCCGTGATGCGAAGCTGGGTGTAAAGAATGCGACGAAGAAGATCGACAGACTTGGCTTCGACGCAAGGAACCCAGAACTGATACTCCTTTCGAAATATTTGGTTCACAACGGCACTCTCCATGACGGCAAGTGCTAGAGTGGTTTTTCCCATTCCCCCAGGTCCGGTGATGCACACTCGGGCAGCGGCCTCATTTGTGAGGAGGGAAGTAATATCGTCAACAAACGATTGGCGCCCGTAGAATAATTCACGCTTTGTCGGCATGTCTTGTATAGTGACCGTTGATGGTGCGGCATGAGGTTTGTTGATATCGTTGACGGTTTGCTCAATTTTGTCGAGTTGCTTGGTCACGGCAGAGTAGTGCGACGTGATCCTGTGAAGCAGATCTTCTGCGCGGATCTCATGTGCGACCTACAAATAATTGAGAGCCTGCATCGACAGAGTAGCGGTAGAGCGCACATGGAATTGTTCCAACGCCGCATTTACACGGGTGACACAGTTGTTGACCCTTTCCTTATTTATGTCCCGGAAGAAGATCAAGAGGAAGCGGCTTTGCTGTTTGAGGGCGGCCAAGTCCTTCACAATATCGTTGAGGGTACTAATGATGGAAGTGAGCATAGGGAGACCAGACTGCAGATGGACGGACCAGTGAAGATCTTTGATTCTGGCTTGAAGGTCCGCCGAGACGTCGCCATCGGGAACAAGGTCGATAATTGTGACCGCAAGCCGATGGACACGCTCTTGAAGGCCCTTGACACTCTCTTCAATTACAGTTGCATCCTGAGATCTATGAGTCTCGGTGATCATGCATTCGAGATAGATACATGCCTCACAAGCCTCGATGACCGCGATAGCAATTTTGACAAATTCCGCTAGAAATGGCACCGGGATGACACTGGCTAGAGTCTCGAGCGTCGCAGCTAACTGCTTGCCGGCGCTCATCATGTACGCTTCGGCGGTCGGCGTGGCATGGTCATTCTAGAAACTAATCAGCAGAATGTATCATAGGGAAGTTGTAGCAAACGTACACCGGTGGTCCGTGTCCGAGTCTGCGCAACAGCTCTCGAGGACTGGCTTCGTGGCCGCCGAGAAAAACGTGAAAAGAAGTGGGTCATAATGCTCCTCCAGGTGAATTAGCTTTCAGATCGAGATAGATAGTGCTTGAGAGGAGCGCGAAGAAAGGCGAAAGCGGTGCTTTATGGGAGTTTATGGGAGTTTATGGGTCCTTGTGTAGCGACTTCCACGATCGACAAGGATCAAGTCTTCCTGTCAACATATGACTGCGATCTGATGCCAATAAGAGTTCATTGTTCCCGATTTTATGTCTTCCTGTCAATATGTGACCGCGATATGATGCCACTAAGGGTTCATTGTTCCCGATTCGCAGCCGACGGTTTGCCGTTCAATTCAATCTTTCTCCATCACGGCCGGCGTTTGCCGGGTGCCCGCGTCGTGAGACGAGATGATGTCACGCTAATTGTGCGCAACGATCGACGCTTGTCACTGACTCTCATGATCTTCCTCACTTGGAGCACCTACTACACTTAGTCTCCGAGATGGACGCCGTCGTTCAACTGCAGGAAACAGATATCGGGCAGGTCCTTCAGCCCAGTATGTTTCAAGCCACTTGTTCTCCGTAATACGTAGGATCGACTAAATCTCCCACCTAAACGCCCATCGACACAGGTCTGGATTCACGGAATCTCCAGCGTGCGAGGCGTGTGGCGAGCCCTACGAAACACGAGCCTACTACCTACTCCAATGCCCCATCCTCGAGCCCCTCCGTCAACCCCTTCATGATGCTGCGAGGCGTGCGGGTCACTTTTGGTCTCTCCACATCTCCACCATCCTGTCGGAGCAGAAAGTTCTCAAAGCCTTGGGTTCCTTTATCGACGCCTCCCGCCGCCAATAGCCCCGCTAAGTGCCACAGTCTCGTTTCGGATACATTTTATTTTTCTGTTTATCTCTCTCTCTCTAATTTACTATACAAATACCAACATAATCTCTCTCTCTCTCTTTGCATACCACTCATCATCGTACCCATGAGCCGGCATACCCCATAGACACCATTTCGGAAAATCCATCCTCTCTCCAGTTATAAATCCGCTCCATCCCATATTTTACTATGCATCAAGACTCATCAGTTCTTTCCTTATCTCTTAAATATTAAAACCTTACTCATATAACCACCATCACGAATACCTCTAGAACCACCCGTATGTACAACTACCATAGTCACTAGACGTTATGTAGTTACGAACTTGAAATTCAAAATCAAAATCAACATCAAACTAACCGATATTTACATGTGGGATTATAGCGTGGATCAATTTCATTTCGTTCTACGCTGCTGGATGCAGTTATCCCTCTTTCTGGTTGTTTCACAATTCTTCGGACTCCCAGGAACGCATGGGGTGATATTCTGGGTGTCCAGCTGCCGTTACTACCTTCACGTTCAATCTCTGTTGTCTTTTGTCCACGGCTGGTTGATCGACTGGACTGCTCCGTTGCTCTGCTTTTCGGCACGAAACTCCCGGGAAATCTATCCATGGTATCTACAACTCGTGCTTGATTCTTGAAGGCAAGACATCGCAATGCACTTTTATTCAAGTACTTACGTCTAGCGCAGGTTTATCGTTTATGACAATTTTTCGATCTTCTATTCGTATGTTGAAATGATTATTACATTATCCGTGGCTTCATTTGTTATATACCGGAGCGAAGCGGAGGTCGTCTTGTACTAATTGAACAAAGTACTACAGTATTGGTGAGCTTGTCAGCGGGTGGGACCTACGACGAAAACACATGAGAAAGGAAACAAAAGAACAAGTGAGAAGACGCACCAGTGAGGGACAGACACAATCCCCATGGATGCTCGATGTCCGCTTCAGCAGAAACCATCAGTGGCCACATACAGTTCAGCGCGCAAGTCAAGTAGCGCAAGGTAAGCAGTACTCTTTGAAAACTCCAGTCTGATGTGCAACGATCCTAAGCGTCTCAGAATGTGCATTTCGCTGGGTATGAGCGCCTGGGGGTAACAAATCCGCGGGATATCAAGAGTTCCTGTGTTCCCGGCAGACATCCGTGAAGGTGGGATCGCTGGCATGGTGGATAGATAGCATGTGGATCCGAAAACAGGGATCTGTGAGTTACAGAGCAGCGCGAATCATCAGGTCAAGGACGAGGAGGATGAGCGGAATAAGTAAACGCACTAGAGAAATCCGCGAAACTGAGTGCGGCATACAAGTCTGGCGATATCAAATTTATCTGGTCAAGCTAAAGCATACTGTTTCCCGTTCCGATCGGTTAATCCGTAGGTAATCCAGCCAGTTTACGCATTGGACGCGCTTCGGCGCAGAAGCAGCGGCATTTACCCGAAGCATGGAACGACGCGTCCAGAGTCCTAAGCAGAGGAGTAGGGAAAGCCAGAGGGATTGTGTTCGACTGAAACGCGGGTGCTGGGCAAGAAGTTGCAATAGGTGCAATAATTACATGACCGCCCTATGTCAGAACTAGAATTCTGCTCTCTCATCTGGCTGGTTTCTTCGATCGAGTCAAGTCCCTCACACTGGGAAAGCGGGAAACTGAATGAACTGGTGACAAATGTGCATGCGCTGAATGGCTACTACTTCTGTCTTTCCGCCCTTCCGGTGCGAACGGTATATTTTTGTCTTGTTGATTATAAATTGACTGCCCTTGTGGCGAGCCACATTTGGGGACTGAGATAGATTTTTATTCCGAGACTAAAAGTTCAATTTCAAGTTTACCTAGTTTCACAGGCATAATGAATTCTGGCGCCTCAGGGCTCAAGAGCAATCACTGCGTTCCAGTCCCTGATAGACAGAGGAGTAGACAAGACAGTCTGGCTACAATATGTCTACACCTCGTAGACATAGTACATCTACATTTGCCATGTTCGTCTACCTGAATCCACCAATGTAGACAGAGGGTAGACCGAGGTAGCCAGAGGTAGACTGAGGCAGAACTCACGTAGACCAATTGCTTTCTGTTAATTCACAATGTCGGGTCTCTATGGATTAGCGTGAGTAGGATGCGTCTACTGGCATAGACGGATATAGACATAGGTAGCCGGACCCTGTCCACGCGAGGTAGCCGCAGGTAGCCGAGCGACGACAGATCTGCGTCTGCTTCCTCTGTCTACCCCCCATCGACAGATGTAGCCAAATTTGTACCGACGTAGCCACAGGTAGCCGAACGACGACAGGGGTCTGTCTACGGGGGCCGGAACGCAGTGAATGACCCAATATTTCATTCACTCATCGAAACCTAGACACTCGTTCAATGATTCAACTGCTCACCCACCCATCAACGCCGCTCTACTCTTGCAATCTCTGCAGAAGGTTTAGCAGATAGAAGCAAATGGACAATTTCCGACAATCAGAAGTCAACTCGAATTTGTTAAGTGTCCGGTTAGATATCTGTTGAGCTGAAATCAACCCGGAAATTAGAGGAATCCATTAAGCCGAAATCACTCCCGGAATGGAGGTTCCAATGGTGACGATGCGGAACATAGCGACTTGCGTTTCCGCACCACTGATACAAGTCGCGGAACGCACAAAGAGCTGCCGAAACTGCCGCTGATATGTCTGATTTCGCAACCGTATTGGTTCCGTACGGTACGAAACCTAAAGGTGCGGATCCGCGGAAATCAATCGGGGTTGCCATATATAGAAGCCTCGAAGCATTTCCGGCGAACTTTCTACTTGCATTTCAGCCACCCTGATATGGATCGGGAAATCAGACATATTAGCGAGTTTCGGCGCCGCTGATACCATGTGTTCCGCGAACCATTTCCATGGTGCGAAAGGGACTCTCCGATTCTGTTGAGGCAAAATTAGAACGGAAACTCATGGGCCCGGTGGCCCGAACGATCTGTTCCCCGGGTTCGAAATGCATCACGAAAGTCTCCATTTCGGGACTAATTTTGGGCCACTGGGCCCATGAGTTTCCGTTCTAATTTTGCCTCAACAGAATCGGATACTTCGATGGTTCGAGCTAAATTCCGGTGGCTGGAAATTTAGCTAGTTGCCGTGTGAAGCGGGATGGAAGTATAACACAGGAAGATGCATCACCGGTCAACAAACAAGCAAGATCAATTGACAGAAAGGTAAGCGCGACCGGAGGCCAACCGAATGCACCAACCGAATGCACAGTAAGGATGAGGATCTAAGACTGACTTCCGATCCAGCTGGGAATATACGATGTACATGGCGGGGATGATGTCCGTGAAGAGTACAGTAAGATCGCTGATGCGCGCCGGCCTCTACTTCCAACGTCACCTCTGTGATATGGGGTATAAGAGTCGAAGGGAGAAGGGATGCCGAGCTGCAAGAGAGAAATCTTCTGCTCACGATGAAATCGTTCTCTCTGCTCCTACTGGCGGTCCCCCCCTTGTTCATCGCAGTCAATGCCTGGCCGAACATCCGCGACGCTCCATTCACGACTGTTGACATCCAGGACGGCCAAACGGGTACGCTGATGGTTTTGCCGCCGCGCCAGACCGATACGGGCACCAAGCGTGTACCAGGTATTTCTACCAATTGCCAGTTCAAGTTATTCGGTGCTCACAATGTGTATCCTAGATGCTGATCATCCTTTCATTGCACCTGGGCCCAACGACATGCGCGGACGTGAGCTTCTCCTGCTTGCTTTGATCCCAGTTTACTCATTATGTTCCATAGCATGCCGTGCGTACTCGCAGCAGTTAAGATGCTGCGCCTTGTCTCTGATATCTTAACCAGCGGCCATGAATACCCTCGCCAACCATGGCTACATCTCCAGGAAGTATGGAGACCTCCTCTGTTCCAACTGCGTCTTATTGATCCTGTCTCGTAGTGGAATTACCAGTTTCGAGGAAATTATCCGCGGTACCGAAGAGGCTTTCAATCTCAATAGGGACATGGCTTCGAATATGGCGGCAATCAACATGGTAAGGATGTCAATGTTTCGGCCTATTTTCCTGAGTCATTTATCCACGAAAGCTCACGCGGGGAAATCCTTTCGTCAACAAAATTTCCATTAGCTCAGTCTCATTGGTACCTCCGCTGCCAGGTCAAATCGATGGACCACAGACACAGGGAATAGCAAAACACGGACGGGTTGAAGGTTAGCAACTACTCACCTGGACTGTGGTTGAATGTTAATCATTTGAAGGTGACGCCTCGATGACTCGCTCCGACGTTCACATCGGCGACAATCGCAACTTCAATCAGACTCTCTGGGATATGGTGCCGTTGTCGTAATGCACTTTTGTATCTCTAAACTCTTGACAGGACTTGGAACAACTCGCAAAATTTGGTGACGATGGACCGGACGGCCCAGCGACGGTCTTCAACCTGGAAACCCTCATCGAACTGGCGAGGCAGAACTTGGAGTCTGACCAGGTTTTGGACCCTGAAGTATTTCCTACGTTGAAATTTTTCCAATGGCGCTGAGATCGCACCAGTTTGCAATCCCCATCCGTCGTTTGAATGCAGTCTTTGGTGAGCTAGCCAGACTTGATTCATGAAATTACTTACATCCGCCCACCAGCTGCATCATCTCTCATTATGACGCAAGTATTTTTTTTTGAATACAGATAGCAATGGTACTTACACCGATTCCGTCGCTAGCGTGTTTGCAAATGGTATGACTATAAAGTTCAAGCTCTGCACGATGGCGACTCATCACTCACAACACAGGAACTACAATGCAGGCCACCAAGCGAATCATCGGCTCCTTCTTCATGAACCAGACCTTCCCAGAGAACTGGTTCCGCGCGGCGGCTCCGGTTCTGGGTTCACCCATCCCCGGTGAAATTGCGGCAGCATTGCCCCAGTGGGTTCCTGGCCACAACGATGAAAACGGTGTTTTTGTGGCTGATCTCCAGCCGCCGGCGCCGTTCAACATCAGTTCGGTGCGTTGTATTGCGTGAATAGCAGGCAGTAGGTTTTAATTCCTGTTTAGGGTTGCGCCAACTACTGGGACAATCTTGTAAATGCTGTCCCGGGAACCCTAGCGGATGTAACTGGAATATTCAAGCAGAACGTGGATATGCTTACCGGTAGAGTTCCCTTTGCTTCCCTCAATTTATATTGCTCACCATGTCATTTAAGGTATACTCTTCAATGCATCCGGGTGCTCAGAGCCGATTGCGCCAGCTGGTCCCACAAATGTCTAGTTGGTATGAATATTTCCATGACATTTTGCTTGACATATATCATCTCTTGTACCAGGCGAAACTCTGGGAATCCACCTTAGAGTAAGAAGGACAGACTTCCTCCATATGTATCCAGAATTCCTTTGTGAAATATATATTAGTTTCAACCAACGAAGTATGGACTTCTAGCTGAAGTGTATGGCACTTATTCGGTTTTCGATGTACGTTAACCATGACTATGGCACATGTATTATGACATTATTTATCCTTCTTTATTCACGCGGTTTTTGCGGGGTTTTTGAAGGGGGGTTTGTTTTGCCATCTGGTATTTCCCGTGGGGCCCACGGGTTCTTCTTGTAATATTTTGCTATTGTGTCCTCCGCATCCACAAGGTGATGACGTGGTTCCCAAGTGTACTCCTCCTTAGGATAGCCCTCCCAGCAGATATACTGTACCGGCATGTATGGTAGCAATGGTAACGCGTAACTGGCCTCCAAAATGTTGCCTAATTTCTGGAGAGTAACGTGTAACAGGCGGTTGGTTGCCAACTTTAATGAGGAATTTTTTAAAAAAAAAACATTTTTCCGGTGTAAAACGGGCGAAAAAATTGAAAGAAAATCAACATAGGTATCTACATGTTTAACGGAAGCAATCCATCGCGGAATGGCATACCATTGTTGCTGTAAGCCCAAATATTCTCGGTATCACCACCACTTTGGAGGCTCCCCATATCAGCCATCACCATAGAGTTAGAGGAGACAGTGATAGGAAGAAGAAGGAAATTATTTCAAAGCTCGACTACAGTACTGTGCTGCATACAGCTGTTCAACTCAGGTTGCCTAAATTGGCATCTGTAACGCATAACCTGGCCTTGGTTGCTAACTTTTCAAAATTTGTGAACGTAACGCGACCCCGGCCGTTGCTACCATACACGCCGGTACAGTAGTACCAAAGGTCTTTTCAGTGTTGTTTAATATTCAACACCTCTCCGATCTTGTACAGGTCGACCCATTGATGATGTCAGGGGGTGGAGGAGGGACTGCCTTTTCGTGTTCCACTACCGGTGGGACCCAAGGCCTCAAGAACCGTGTTGAAGTCCGGACAGTTTATAGGCTGGATGGATATCGTTAAGAATGCGAATCAGCCCATTATGCAAGGTGAAGCAGTGAGAGTGCCGCGGAAACATCCACCGGCGCGTTCGGTTACCGTCCCAAACCCGCATGAGGTGCAGCTCCATGCGCCCGCCACTGCGCGTGGCGCGTGCAACGTGCTCGTCCCAGCAGACATCCCCGTGTTTGTCCCTCGCACGCCCCTTTTCAAGTGGGCCGATGTACCGCTTTGGATTCCTGTGCGTGTAATCGACGGTCTGGAGGATGGAATCTTTTGGGTGCTTCCGCATCAATGAGAGGGGTGAGCAGAGCAGAGCCGCTTGTGGTCCACTTTGGAGGTGTCGTTGGCAAACAGGAAGAGCATGAATGTCAGGTCCCGTGCGCTAATAGGGTTTTCAAGAAGAGAAAAATCAACATCTGACGCAAGATCAGAGGAAACTCTGAAAAACGAACCGAGACGGGAAACGCGGATGAAGTGACACATGTCTCGATGGCCGCCAATTACCCAATCCAGTCACTGGCAAGTCGCGGAGCAGTAGAATACCCCCTGGCAATGCGAGCATCGCCGAAACTCTCCTTTGGCTTGGATCACCCCGCACTGAACAATAAGAATAATTAAGGAGAAGAAGAATAATAATAAAATGGACGAACATTCATGTTATCGCACAGCTTTAGGGATACATGCTCCTCGGATTTGAGTTTGTTCATCAGGTCGATGCGATCCTGCGCCATGTCCACAAAGTACTCCCAATTCTCGTACATTCGTCACTAGATAGAATTACCGCGGAAAAAGCTTTTTTTTACCAAAATACAAGATGCGGCCCTGAATTGAAAATAACGTTGCGGCAAGAGCCATTGTGCCCTTAATATTTTGGAACTCCTCAATGGCTAGGAAAAGTTGCGGCAGGGCATAAAAGCAGAAAAAAAAAACTTGCGGCAAGTGCAAAATCAAGAAAAACCTTGCGCCACATTAAAGTGCATTTTGACCGCCATATTCCAAAGCAAGTAACGAGATAAAAGACATAGATGATGTATATGGGTAAACCTGCAGAAAATCGAATCTACCCATCCGAAGAACGGATCCACCGTTTACCAGTGGCTCTTGGGCGGGACAGGCGGGACAGCCTGGATGGGCGAGCGGTCTTCCCCAGCTACCGAGCCAGAGGTGCTGTACATAGACAGCTTACGACTGAATGTCGCATTGTGGAGCTCCGAGCGAGTTGCGGGCTTACGGGTTCCTCCGACGGTACGGATGGTGCTGGTCGTGCTGCCAGCGACGGAGGGTGCTCGAGAAAACGACATTGCCGGGTGAGGAATTGATCCGGAGCGGGAATGGGAAGAGGTAGTGACACGAGAACCATTGAGCCCGTCGAACGAAGTCTGACGGCTGTGGGTGCGCGAAGCAGGAGGGGTGGATGACTCGGCCGACGATCCAGCACTGCTGTAGGGACTGTGCTCTCCCTCATCGATAACCTGGCGGCCGCGGCCAGGGCCGTTACCGTACATCGCCATTGCATGATCCAAGCTCAGCTCCGGCGCTTTGCTGAGACGATGGATATCCTTCATACGGCTTTGCATGAATTGGGACATGCGGTTGACGGATTTGGCGATCATGCGGTCGTCGAAGGACGTGTAATTGTCTTCGCCGCCGCGAGCGCGATCGATATGAGCGTCAGCGAGACGGCGAGCACGGTGCTGAGGTTGGAGAGGCGGAACCGGAGGGATACCATTCTCCTGAATACGCCCGATTGCACGCGCGGAGGGCGAGCGACCTACGCTGCGGCTCTTGTTAGGCGGCTGGTAACGGCTGATGGACGAGACGGCGCTGCTGAGAATCTGGTCAAAGCTGACACTCTGGCGTTTGCTGCGCTTCGTCTCGAAGGTCGACGCAGCCCTGAAGTCCTGATCGAGATTCAGCGATGCCTTGTCCTTGGTGAGGACGAAGAAGGAGCGATCCTTGACGCGGCGACGGATATTGACCCAACGCGCTTTGGCCGGGTTGGCTTCGATGCTGGGGTTGTAGAGACTTTGAGCCGCAAGATCGACGTAGAAGGAGTCTACACGTTCGACGATGCGTTGGAGGTAGGACATCAAGACGGTGGAGATTTTGTGTACGGCCTGAAAGACATGAGGACGAGAAAGGGAGCAAAGATGCGGCAAGACTTGCCTGGCTCTCCTTTTTGGGGTATTCCTTGATCACATCAGCGACACGGTGGAAAGCGTCGTGCCCAGCGCAAATCTCGTCTGGAAAGAATATGAAATTCATTCCGCAGAAATAGCATGGACGGCATACCTCGCACTTTCTCCAAGAAAGCGACATCTAAATCGAGAATGGCGCGCGTGAACTTGATGATACTGCCTTCGAACGCAGGAGCCTGGGTAGCCTGGTTCGTGACGAATTCTCCGAGCTCAGCAATCTCCCTCTTCGCCTTGATCGCAGATGGACTCGAGGTCGCATGGGTGACGATTCCCATGATGTCCGGGAGCGGAGAGGTGTCGTCGTTGTTGGCGATAGCGAACGAGAGCTTGAGGAAGATCTCTTGCAGCCTAAACGGAAGCATACCATTAGCAAGATAAGCGTGACATTGAGGATGTAGCTGTACTTGGTTCCGAAAAGCACAGGGAACCCGGTCTTGGTGAGGAGTCGGCTCTGGAGCTGGTAGAACTTGCGGACGGCATGCGTGGAGAGGATGCCTCCGGAGAACCAAAGTTGGGAGTCTTTAATGAGAGTGTCGACCTCGAACGACATGGTAGTGAGAGCTTCGACGGCGATCCGAAGATACTCTGTCCAGCCGCTGTAGAGGTCGGTAAGTTCCGCGGAATGGAAGGTAGGAGTGGGACAGAGATATCCGATGAAGTATTTGCCGAGCAAGCTCATGACTTCAGGATTGGAGGTATGCCCGACCTGTTGAGCGAATCAGCAAGCAGGAACCCCACGGGATGCATGGCTGTACATACCTCGTCGAACGTGTCGGAGCAGTCGAGACCCGCAGAAGCGGCAACGATGAGAGTTCCACCCGGATGGATGGGGAGGAAGTCCGTGACATCGTAAACACATCCGTGAATGCCAAGCCACATGCGCGACCCCTCGCGATGACCGGTGTGCAGAGAAAGCTAACATGAAGGGTTGGGTATGCGCTTCACGAAAGGACCTGATACAAAGGCTTACCTCCGAGAGAGGGATCATGGGCTCGTTGACCTTCATGACACGAGGAGTCATGAAAACGTCCAACATGAAGCGCCGTTCCGCAAATGCCTGCGCCAGGAGTTCGTCAGCGCCGGTCTTTGTGACCGCGCGATATTTGTACAGCGCCTTGCGAATGCCCACGATGACCGTCTCGTACAGCGATAGACTTCCGCACACAAACATATAACCACCGAGGCCGCCTAGTTTTGTAGAAATGATCTGAGTGGAGTGGAGTGTGATGTGAGGGTCATGTTTGCCATCTGAAGAAGGCGACTAACCATATCAGCGACGGTTGCTCCTTCGTCGACAATGGCGGCATCGATGTACCTCTCATCCGTCTTTTTATCGACCAGATCGCGACGAACAGGATCGTAGACGAGACCGTTCTTATCGCGAGAGAACGCGACATGCATCTCCAGTTTGCCGCTGAGGACGTGTTTACGGAGCTGAGGAAATTTTGTTTACTTAACAAGCTGGGAAAGGACAAAGTACGCATGAGGCAAACGAACCTCATGCTTGTACAGCAACTTGTCTCGAGATTGCACACCGAGGAAGAGGATGTTCCTCCCAATCACACCAGGACTGCCGAGACGCGCCTGCCAGAACGAACGGAAGGGCGCGATGCCACTGCCGCCCGCGAACATCACAGCATGGGCGGCAGGGGACAAAGGAAGCTGGAAGTTGAGAGGGCGCGAAATACCGACCAACACCTATATGCAGACGATGGGTGAGCCTCTGGAAATAAGGGATAAAAACAGGCGGCCAAACCTTCTGTGCCTCCTGTCCGTCTTCGTTGGGAAACGGGTTGAGGAACGACGAGCAAACACCACCGCGGATGGTAGGCCCACTGGGGCGACGCAAGAGCGGGAAAATCTCGTGCTGCGCACGGGTGACGGTGAGGTCGATCGTCTCAGGCATGAGCTCGAAGGGGAACGAAGACACAGAGTATGTGCGAGGAACTTCGGGCACGACGAGCTCCGAGAGCCACGAGAGGTCATCCAGCGAGAACGCGGTGTTCCAGATGTTTTCGGTGAAGTCGCCGGTCGCGCCGATGAGGAGGTCGCCGAGCGAGCCGTTCACGGGCCACGCCTCGGCTTCGAGAACACGCTGGATGAATGGCGACGCCTTCACGCGGCGATAGATCTGTGTTTAGGTTAGACAAAAGGAGCGCAGGCGGGTAGCGACTATCATTGCGTACAGAAAGCACCATTTCCTTCGTCAACGGGGCGATCCTGCCCTTCTTGAGGATGTCTCGGACAGTCAGGCAGGGTTCGACTTCGGAATCTCCGTGCGAGCACTCGATTTCGTGCCGAGCGTACCGCTTCCAGGCCATACTGAGGGGAACATTGACGTCGAGGAAGTCGATTAAGCCCAGAGTATCGACAATTGCCTAGAAGAGAAGCCATGATGAATAACGGAGCTTCAGATCCCCATACCACAACCGACAAACCTCGACATCCGACCAGGAGTTGTTCAGCATGACAGCGAGACGATCGCCCGGAATAAAAGTCAACCCGGAGTGCTTCGTGTCGAAAGTGATCTTGCCGGTGTTTCTCATGGGGTCGTCGTCGATGGCGGTGCGCGATATGATCTTGACCCAGAATCGGCATTCGTCATAACTACCGCGCATCTCGTGGGGCTCGCGCTCGAGAAGAGCCTTGGAGCGGTAGGGCTCCAGGCGTTCCTTCATTGAATGGGCGAGAGTCTTGTGCACCTCGCGCCAGGGACGGCCGCTGTCGTCTGTGGCACCAGCACCACCGCTAAACGGAGATGAGAGAAGGTTGGCAAATAGCGAAAAAAAAGACTGACTTTGTTTCGACACGACCTGTCTTTGCGACCACCTCCAAGAACCCGTACACTTTGTAGCGGTGGGTGCCCCTGCACGCAAATGAGTATGGACGACGGAAGGAAATCCAGCGCAGGGACTCACATGAATCCACGCTCGCCCAAGTAGCTCTCGACGATGGCGTCCAAAACCCCGATGAGACGGGGGTCTCCGCTCTGCTTGACGTATGTGGGGACAGGGTAGTGGTTCTCGATGGCAGCCAAAAACGCGCGGATGTTGAGAGGCATCCAAGCGCGCAGATGGATAGACTCAATGCCAAGGAAGGAATCGAAGTTCGTGCGCTACATTGGGGTTTAGAATGATGACATGAACATATAACGAGTGGACGAACGAGGAGGAACGCGTCGATGCATTGGAACACCGGCAAGAATAGACCTGAAAGAGCAGGGAGACGCTTGGACAGAGGCGCAGAGAATTTGGCGTATCCTTGGCCCCAGAAGGTAGGATTGGCTGGTAGACAATTTATCAACGGCGGTTATCTTGTCAGATATTTGCGGGAGGACGTACCGAAATTCTCTCCCGAGCGGGGGTTCACAGAAATCTTGTGGAAGACGTAGCCTAGCTGGTCGATGACCTCCTTGAGTTTGATGAGCTCGACAAGAAGGCCGTCATTGTCATTGGCCATCACATGTTCCTGACAACGAGCCATGAGGTCGGGACCCGGAGTAAACAGTCCATGGGTTTCCGCCTAGCAGAATCAGCGAGCGAGCGGTGTGGAAGTAAATGTGGGTCGCACCATGCAGAGCAAGAACATCGCCTCGCCACGATCATTGAAGATGGGCCAGCGGAGATCCATGTTCTCAATACGAGCAACGTATGGATACGACGAGGTAGGATCACGGATCTGATGCACAGGTCAGAGAGTACAAAGCAGCCCAGACGAAGCACCGTACCTTGTAGTTGTGCAGACTAACATCGCTCTGGGACAGGTAGGGCAAAGGACGACCCAGCCTCGTACAGATCAGACGGAAGGGAATGATGATGTTGCGAGGGATGCCCTTGGTTTCAGGCTGGATCGGACGAAAATCAGTTCCCGCTGGAGCAAGCCAAGAAACATTGTGACACACCTCCTCATCGGGCTCTCCAGCAATATTATAGAAGTGCGCCTTCGACGCTCCCTTGACAATTCCTTCATGACCGTCGTTCGCCCCCTCGTAACGCCAGATGGATGCCAAAATTCCAAGACACACAACAGCAGCCCACAGAGCGGCGTCGGGGATAGTCTCGGGTGACGCATCGATCTGAGGCTAAAGCAGAAAAAAAGGTACGTCAATGAAGGGATGGATTTCTGTAGCCAATGCATACCAGCTGCAATATAGCCTCCCTGACCCGTCCACGGGCGATCAGACCGGGAAGCCTCGAACAGAGATCGCTCCAAACGCGGCCAGGAGTGCGCCCGAGCGCGGCAGGCGCTGCGTTCGGGTCGGGTGGACAAAACCCGGCGTTGGTTGAAAGAAAGCCGTCGCGCCACCCGGTCAATGGGCCAACTTTATCCGCGCGGTCCAAGACACGACGAGCGGGTGCACCGAGGGCAAAAGCCAAGACGTCGACTTCTGAGGGGTTGAGCGAGTCCGCGTTGCTCAGCATCGTATTGGTCTTTTCGCGGCTTGGAGCTTCAGGGAGGAGGACCTCGCAGATAGTCTAGTGGGGCAGCATAAATAAATGTGCATCGGTGAGAGTGTTAGTGACGGACCTGTCTCTCCTTTTCGGCAATAGTGTTGAGAGCGTCAGGACCCTTGGGCGCGCCGTAAAGGGTCTCGGAAGAGGATTGGGCGGCGCCGCCGAGCCACGCGCATCCGCGGGACCGTAGCCAGACCAAGTTGTACCAGAGGAAGGACAGGCCATTGCACGGCAGTGGGGGAGTGAATACGAATGAGGGGTTGGGATCAAGTTCTCGGACAGAAAAGTTGAGTGCAGAAAAAGCAAAGTACGCTCGCGCAGATGAAACAGGAAGAAAGGGATGAATGAGATGCAGTGGCGCTACCATGGTTTTGTCAAGAGTTGGACCTAAGAGACCGTAGAAAGGCTCGGCGGAAAGAAGCTGATCGTACCTCCTTTACAGTTGTTCCGATCAGTCATGTGTTTCGGTTACCGTCGGCAGTGCCGTTCGCAGCCTACCTCAAAACTTGCCCTCAAAACATTCTGGTTGCCTGGAAGGCGGTCAGAACACTTACAGAAGATGGTTGGTCTGGGCAAGAAAACGTTTGACTTGGATAGTTGATTACAAGTTCGCATTTGTGGCCTCGGCTTGGCACATCTCGGTTACGCATCAAAAGTTGGTCGGGAGCAAGCTTTTCGGAAACAGCTGTAAGCATCAAAAACGTTGTTTTCAAGCGAAATGTCGGACGAGGGTGCCTCGACCCTGTAAACCTCTCCAGAGAAGTATTCAGATACTCAGAGGAGGACGAGACCGGAACAGCTTCCACAGAATATTTTCTCCTCTGCAGTCTTCGAAGCATTTCCACAACTATTCATTCCAATTTTGGTTCTGGTGGAAGGAAAATCTCCACGCGACATCGTGACGGAGCTTGACAGAGCTTGGCCATCTTGAGACCCCAACCGGATCAAGGTCTGATCTAACCATGAGTTCTTAGCTGTTCTTAGAGGTCCTTGGCAGTAACGCTGACGACATCCGTATATGAAATGGGATCTTTGCAAGGGGCGCCGGACACAGGGTCGGAAAGGCGAATCAACACCCTATTGAGTTGCCGTTCCATTATGTGGTACAAAATGGGTAGCTATACAGCCACAGCTTTTGTACCCAATGGAATAATTTAGGAATGACGTGAGCAATTTATTTCAACACAAGACGTGCCTTCGCTTCGCTCCGTCGGCAGCAATGTTTAAATGTTGGATGAACGCAAGGTATTCATCTCGGTTACCTCGTTCGTATTCTACCAACAACATACATGTTCATTATTACTTGCCTACAGAGGACCCTATGTGCAACGGTTGTGGCGCGGTGATATGATTCTAGCTCAGTAATAGCTCAATATTTAACGGCCAGTAATTGCAAACGCAATAGTGGAGATCGCGATGGCAGGTTACAGCTAATGTCGGAACCGAAGGCGCGAACGAAAATTTCCTCTTTTGGACACTTTTGAATTCCGCGACCGATTTGCTCATATCTCACTCAGTTTTGCTCGGATTACCTTGAACCTTATATCAATCTTTCAGAATAATTCCTACGCAATTAGTGATAGAGCCAGAATAGCAAAAATATATTCATTTGTGCCATTTTTGAGAGTGAGCCCTTTTCGACTTCAAGAGACTCTATCTGGGCCAGATTTTGTCTAAACCAGCTGATTTTGTGGGAGGGACGACTTACACGCATTCTGAAAAACGTCATAGAGCCAAAAATAATTATATGTTCGCCTTTACAGTGCAATTGTGTTAAGAGCGATTTTTCAGTCAGCTAGAATGATTTCAGTATACCGCCTCCATTTCTGACCCAAATATATCAATAAAACCGATAAACCGACGCCCTGGATACCTCCTCCTAGCACTCAACTCGGTCTGCCCAAAACACGTGTTGAAAAATTAATTAGAACGCGTCGCGTCTCCGCGCGTCACCAATGACAGTCACTCAAGCGATGCGACTCGCGCCACAGTGACGCGTGGTCTTTCGCTATCACCATCTTCCCTCATTTTGTTCGTTGCTTCCACGCCGCCACCGCTCTGCCGGTACCAGTACCTTGCGTGATGTCTTTGGGCCCTCAAGATTCAAAGCCTCTGAAGCTCTCAACTCAAGCCAAGCTTTGAATGCAATTCAAGCCAGTCGCAATCCAGCCCTCACACAAGTTCTCCAGGCCTCCAAATCATTCTGAGCCCATCAAGTCCCCAGTAATTCGTGCAGTAGCCCCAACGCAATGCATCTGCTCGAGCAGCATCGAGGTTGACTACAAGTTCCATTTGGCCCATGCTAATGCCTGCCCTGCCTCTCCCCTTTCTGCGCGTCTCCACCTACAAGATTGGCGGCAAGAGAGTGAAAACTATGGGGAATATAAGTACGTGGACAATCCATTGTATTCCAACAAACCATTTATGCCCTTCTTGCAAACTGCCGACCTGCCTGTCTCCTGTGGCTGGACCGCATTGTAGGCGTTGCCACTGACGCATTTACGCCCGACTGTGTCGTAAACGCCTCCTGGATATTGGCAGTGTTTCTTGCCTGCTTGTGCCACTCATGTTGCTTGACGAGTAACAGGTGAATGTGTCCTTGAATGTGTTCTTTTCGTGTCTTTGTGTTGTTGGATGTGACAGTGTGCTGGTGCCCTATACAATGTATATGTACCTCGTATGCACAAAAAGGAATGAAACAGTGTTCCATCCTTTCTTACTGCCCGCTATACTGCGGTGGCATGGGAAGCAGCAAGTAACACTGCTCTGATGATATTTGTCACAGTTTGTTCTATAGCTAGCGCAGGTCTCAATCTTGTGACCAGATTGAGTCAAATTCTATGAGGTGCCTAAAACGTTGCCTTGAGCAGTCTTCCTGATATATTTGGGTCAGAAATGGAGACGGTACACTGAAATCATTCTGGCTGGCTGAAAAATCGCTCTCAACACGATTGCGCTGTAAAGGTGAACATATAATTATTTTTGGCTCTATGACGTTTTTCAGAATGCGTGTAAGTCGTCCCTCCCACAAAATCAGCTGGTTTAGACAAAATCTGGCCCAGATAGAGTCTCTTGAAGTCGAAAAGGGCTCACTCTCAAAAATGGCACAAATGAATATATTTTTGCTATTCTGGCTCTATCACTAATTGCGTAGGAATTATTCTGAAAGATTGATATAAGGCTCAAGGTAATCCGAACAAAACTGAGTGAGATATGAGCAAATCGGTCGCGGAATTCGAAAAGTGTCCAAAAGAGGAAATTTTCGTTCGCGCCTTCGGTTCCGACATTAGCTGTAAGATCAATCGAACCTCACGACATTCATGCAACTCATCAGGGCGGACTGAGACCTGACAATATGGCGAAGTTGCCGCGAATATATCTCAGGTCATCGTTCGATTCGAATTCTCCGCCACGTGCTAAATCCGTTTTCGTCTTCCGCAAATGCTGTTACACCTGAACCTTGGGAGAATTCCTCTTCGAGTCCAATGTCTCCTGTTCGTCTCGAACCTGCTTAGCCTAGAAGTTTAAAAACTGCGCTTTCACCTGCCAATAGTTCACGAGAACGTGGGGCCACGAGTAATGTTGTCAAAACTCCAAAAGTCGAGTCACGACTTGAGGAGTCGACTTCGGAGTGTACTCGACTCGACTCGACTCGACTTGATGGGATCAAGTCGACTTGAAGTCGACTCGGGTCGACTCAAGTCGATGAAGTCGGGTTTTTTTAAGCATTTCTCTGGACAGCCTGTAGCTATCGCAGGGAGTTAAATAAAAGGTAGTTTCACTCAATTCCAGTCGGCTGAGCCATATACAAGTTACAAATACAATTTCAACGCTACTTTCATACCTCACTACGCGCCAACATCCTCCTCCGGCATAAAAATATTGTCTGCCATGCGAAAGCACTCTTCGACTGCCTGGGCAGCAGCATTCCGATCTTCCTCAGTGCTTGCAGCAAGCTGCCGGAGCCAATCTTCATCGTCGTGCGGAATCGGAGGTGCCTGCCACTCGCTCATGAAGTTCAATCGAGATTTTTTGAAATTAAACTTCAGCATCTGTAGCGCTTCCATCAAGAGGGGACTTATCCGGTTTCGCCGCTTTGTGTCTGTCTCTGCTGATGAGGAAAATACTCGTTCAGATGGCACAGATGTAGCTTGAATTGGTGCATAATCAGTGAAAAGGCGATAGATCGTTGGCCATGTTGTTTTCCCGTGATTCTAGGTATAGTGAGTATCTCAAGAATGGACTACGGATCTACTCTCTCACCATCCAATACCCAATCATATCTGTTGTCTGGGGGGGTGGGATTGGACTCTGGATGTAGCTGTCCAGCTCCTGCTCCACAGTCCAAGAACTGCCAGGCCCCGAACCAGTTCCAGCAGAGAAATCGAGTGCTTGTTGAACGTTGCGGTATTTGTTCGCAGCGTTGGCAAGCATAGTGGGAACTGCTGGTCCTCGAGATCGAGATGAGTTGCGGGAGCCCTGGGAGCCGACTGGGCTGCTGGAACGTGACACTGGAGTCGCATCATCGTCCTGGTCTCGATAAGATTCGAGCTATTCGCATGGGTGATGTGAGTATATTAATCAAGGTGAGGTGCAGTTGTACATTACCTTTGCCAATATAGCTACCCGGGCTGCAGCCTGATCACGAGCAGACCAGTTCTTCTTGATCCATTCCATCCGAATAGAGGGGTTGACGACTGAATTGAGCTGTTGGCACTTTGTGCATGAAAGGCAGAGCACCACTCACACATTGCAATGATGTATGCATTTGAGTCCTCAAGCTTCTTGTAGTAAGACTTCGCTAGGTTCAAGCCAGGTGTGATGATTGACGCAACATTCTCCTCTACCAAATCCTCATCAGCCTTCATTGCCTCCCAGGCAGACAAGAAGAGCTCAAAGGCAGGAATTGTTGCAGCGAGGATTGGGGTATTTTCCGAAGACATGATGGTCTGAACAGTGTGCGGCTGCTGAACATACGATTAATAATCATGTTGTGGACGAATCAAGGATGAATATTCACACACCTGAAGAATTAACTCCAGGATTTCGAGACGGTTCCAATGGCGATTTTCCAAAGGGTGGCTGAATGATTGAGCATCACGGTACATGTTGAAGAATCTCCTGATTGGCTTTTTGCGTGCATAAAGATCAGCAATTGAGTGACTGTTGTATGTTGTGCTCACCTGCTGGAGATACCGAAGACGTCGGAGCATGTAGAAAACTGAGTCCCACCGGGTTTTAACGTCTGGGAGTACCGTAACTGGTGACAGTGAAACAACCTCTGTCCTACCTCCCATGCTGAGCTCCGTCCAGAGACCGCTCTCATTGCCCTCTTTGATGATCCTCAACAATTCGTCGCGACGCTGTCCAGACTTCCGTATAAAGGCCACTGTTTTGCGGCAACGACGGATGGGACCCGCTCTGCGCCGAAGGCGTGCAACCTGTCGCAGGTCTTCATCATCGGATTCGGTTTCTGTGTCTGTTTCAGAATGTATCTCGCGGCTGTCGTCCTTCTCCATGGCCTTTATCGTAGCTTGTGCACAGAGATTAATAATATGTGCAAAGCAGCGAATGTAGTTATCCTTAGCGTCAAAATCAAGAATCCCGGCTTCTGCAAGAAGAACGGAGAAATGGTGCATGAAGGTGGTATTATTGGAGGCGTTGTCCATGGTAAAGTGCCCAATCTGGGATGCACAAGTCAGCAAACAGGTTTGAATTAAAAACAGGCTGTTACCTTTCCGATTATTGCAGCCTGGTCGCAAATGTCAAAGATAATTCGAGCTAGTCTTTGACCACTGTGAGCACCCCGAACACGTCGGAAAGCGAGCAGTGCTTGGCGCAATAAAACCTGCTCCTCCTTCTGCCCGAGCCAGTGTATAGTGACCGATAAATATGGTTGCATTCCCGCACTGCTCCACATGTCAACAGTAAATGAGATCTTGCCCAAGGCCGCCTGTAATATAGATGAATACGGAGAGTTTCGAACTTTTTTAATGGTTACCTGGAGTTCACACTTCAATTTATCGTAATATTTAAGCCACGCGTCCATAATCCGGGTGCGGAGCGTGTTTCGGTGGGGAATATCACTGTCTTGCAAAGACTCGCGGAGCAGCAGCAAAAGGTCACGAAAATCACGGTTCTCGATCAAATTAATAGACTGAACATGACTTAGCATAGGACTCCTCAGCGGGCTTGGAACATACCAGATCATTGGCAACAATTACCGTCACTAATTGGTCTTCAAATGATTTCGCTGAGAACATTGTACGTGCCGAGTCCCTGGCACGCTGTTCTTCGCGTTGCTGCCTCAGCGCATTCGGGAGCTTGTTCGGCAATCCACGAGCCTGAATGAGTGCAAGATATTCAGGCAAGTGAGCCTTCCCAAGGTGCTTCCGTCGAGTCGTGAGACTGCTTGCAGAAGCGTAAAGTTGTCTCGAAAATGCGTAGTAAGCACACATTACAAATGGAGAAAGTGCACGTACGGACATAACTTGCATTTAAAACCTCGGTGCTGAATGTGCTCCCCATAAAAAGCTTGGCAGTCAGCAGATTTCGAGTTCGCCTCTAAAACTGCGTCTTCAGCCCACGCAAAACTGTTCTGGTCAACACGATATCCATTCCACTTATCATTGGCACCGCCAGCCTGAGAACGACCCTGTTGCTGTTGTACAATGGCCTCGTTGACCCGAGGAAAAGGCTGAACAGGAGGAATGCCCCTCCTTCTATTGAAGTGGGGAGGACGGGGACGTGGTGGTGCTTCTTCGTCCGAGTCCAGATTGATACCGGGACTCTCCTGCTTAACACAGCAAATTTCAACTCAAGAGACAGTGTGGGAGATATGTATGCCTACAGATTCCTCGTCATCTTGCTCTGATTCATCACCGCTTTCGTTGCGGAGTGGCGGGCCCGGACTAGCCATCAATGTCTGAGTGTTGAGGCGTGAAAGAAGGCGGCTTGCAGCAACGCGTCCAGGAGTCTGGGGTGGTTGATTGTGTGGCGCTGCACGTGGGGGCTGCAGGATGAATGATGCTGTTAAAATACATACTACAAAGTAAATCTGAAGACTCACTGTCTGAGGTTGTCTGGCCTGAAGAAGGGGTGCAGCTGGTGTAACTGTGCGACCTAGCTCCAATCAATAATATACCTCAATCACAACGAAGAAAAAGTACTTCGACTTCCTGCCGGCAGCGTTTGACGCGAGTCCAATGCTGTGTTTGGTGATTAAAGACATTTTCCATCGCTGCAAAGGTCACTTACCAGTCAGCGGTGCAAAACCCCGTCCTGGCTCAGGTTGAATTGCATCCTGAACCGTGGGGGTGGTACGTGGGTTACGCTGATTCGAGCGAGTGGGTGCCCTCTGAGGTTGTTCCTGGGGAGCTGTAGTGTGAGAGCTGCTCCTTGTCGAACGAGAGGTATCTCTGGCTGAATCAACAGGTGCAGGCTCATTTGGAGGAGGCTGGCGTCGAGGGCCCATTGTGCAGCGATGAGAGGCGACCTCGCCCTTAATAGTCTATCGTCCTGCTTTAAATTCCCAAGATCAAATGTTGTGCCATGGGCATATCTAATGTTTCTTGAAAGATCTCAGATAGAAGTTTATTAGGAGAAATCTCGCAGGCAAGATGTATACAATGAGGACCAAATCTCACGATTCGACAGATGAGATGTGGCCTGACGTGACTAGAGGTAGTCCCAGTAAACCAATAGGCCTGCAGATGTACATGAAATGAAATCAAAGATAGAAGTTTGTTCAACTGTGCGAAATCTGTTGTTCAACAATTAATTTCGGCGTCTGGCGTGGTTAGTGCAACAGGGTAGTCTTGATAAACCAATAGGCCCACAGAGGATGTACATGAAATGAAATCAAAGATGGAAGTTTGTTCAACTGTGCGAAATCTGTTGTTCAACAATTAATTTCGGTCGTTTGGCGTGGTTAGTGCAACAGGGGTAGTCTCGATAAACCAATAGGCCTGCAGAGGATGTACATGAAATGAAATCAAAGATGGAAGTTTGTTCAACTGTGCGAAATCTGTTGTTCAAAAATTAATTTCGGTCGTTTGGCGTGGTTAGTGCAACAGGGGTAGTCTCGATAAACCAATAGGCCTGCAGAGGATGTACATGAAATGAAATCAAAGATGAGTTTGTTCAACTGTGCGAAATCTGTTGTTCAAAAATTAATTTCGGTCGTTTGGCGTGGTTAGTGCAACAGGGGTAGTCTCGATAAACCAATAGGCCTGCAGAGGATGTACATGAAATGAAATCAAAGATGAGTTTGTTCAACTGTGCGAAATCTGTTGTTCAAAAATTAATTTCGGTCGTTTGGCGTGGTTAGTGCAACAGGGGTAGTCTCGATAAACCAATAGGCCTGCAGAGGATGTACATGAAATGAAATCAAAGATGGAAGTTTGTTAAACAGTGCGAAATCTGTTGTTCAACAATTAATTTCGGTCGTTTGGCGTGGTTAGTGCAACAGGGGTAGTCTCGATAAACCAATAGGCCTGCAGAGGATGTACATGAAATGAAATCAAAGATGGAAGTTTGTTAAACGGTGCGAAATCTGTTGTTCAAAAATTAATTTCGGTCGTTTGGCGTGGTTAGTGCAACAGGGGTAGTCTCGATAAACCAATAGGCCTGCAGAGGATGTACATGAAATGAAATCAAAGATGGAAGTTTGTTCAACGGTGCGAAATCTGTTGTTCAACAATTAATTTCGGTCGTTTGGCGTGGTTAGTGCATCAGGGGTAGTCTCGATAAACCAATAGGCCTACAGAGGATGTACATGAAATGAAATCAAAGATAGAATTTTGTTCAAATGTGCAAAATCTGTTGTTCATTTCGGACTCAAAGAATTTGAGTCAGGCACTGGCACGATGAATTATGACTGAGAATGCGGGCTTCCTCAGTGTTGCACCTCCCAATGGCAAGTCGCAGATTTCCCCTGCCCATGACTGGGCTCACCCTAGTGGACAACGACTGGGAAGTTCCACATTTAGCGTGTCAGCAGCACTGCTTTGGTTTCATTCGAGAGGTTGTCTTTAAATGCCGGATCTTTGAACATAGTCTCCAGCCATGCCTGAAGGATTCGAGCAGAACCGTTCAACAAACCCGCACTCAGTGCATGCACTTGGCCCAGTCAACTTCAGTGTTGATGCCTGGACCTCAAGGGCCGGTACATTATATGTAGGCGTCTTTTACAGGCTTGAGGCACAGGTATGAATATATACATTGCCATGCACTATGTTTAATTATCGCCAGAATCCTACGCCCTTTGCCGGCAGCACTTTGACTGTGGATAACGCATCCAACCAGACTCTCCAACAGATGTCCGGTATGAGATGTCTTGCGCATCTGGTCAATTTGCAAGCTCGAGACCAGGACCATCAGTTGCGAGAACAAGCAAATGTGAGTCATAGATTGCGCTTATCCAACCGTGACCCATTTCCCACAGAGCCCCACGGAAAATCATCCGCTGACAGATTGAGCTGGGAGGAACGGTTTGGGCATCACTTATGCTGTGCTGAGACGGTGAAAATTTTGAGTAATGAAATACTTTTGGAGACTCGAGAATTTGTTTGAATCTTGAAGAACAAATATTTAAGGACACAAGCTTGTCCCTGCATAAGATGTGGCAAAAGACTGGGCTATCAGATGCGCAAACAATGCAAGTATTACCTTGTCACGGTTATGAGACCATATTTCTGAAGAACAACCCTTAAAACTTTGTGAGAAGCCTTAATGGCATATTGAGAGTGTAAATCACTTATGTGCAAGGATTTCGTGCATGGGCTGTGGCAAAGTAAGCTGTAGGAAGGTACAGAGCTTGCAACTCTCGTACAGTGATGACATCAACTTTTGCACAAAACGTCCCTGGAAAGAGGCCCAATCCCCCAAGTCATATGTCTCTGACTCACCTTCTGACTCGGGGCCAAAAAAAGCCTCATCGGCTTCACCATAGCTTATACCGGGTGCACGACATTGATCTGATGGCTATGTGAATGGGGGGAAACTGTGTTAGTGGGCACAAAACAGATTACAGAAGGTGTTTGCACTGCAAAAGTAAATAAATTGAGGTTTGAAATGAATACTAAGATGTGTTCCAGTCATATGAAAATACAATGGGAAATAAATAAGGCATATCCAGGCAAGGCAAGCAGGCCGAATCGAGAGATTAGATGCGCAAACAAATAAGCCACGGTTGATAGGTTGAATCAAGCTCCCGCCTACCATAGAGCATCCTCTCAACTACTACTAGAGTCATTTGAATCGCAAAGCCAATATTTTACATTTTTTTGTATCGACTTGAGTGGCTCCAAGTCACCCCAAGTCGACTTCGTTCGACTCATGAGTCGCATGAAGTCACACTCGTGACTCGACTTCGACTCGGTTCAAGTCGACTTCGAAAGTCGACTTGGGAAGGCTGAGTCGCAAGTCTTGACAACATTAGCCACGAGCCAAAAGTCTGAGGCTGACGAGAGGAATGACCAAAGTAGTGGAAGTGGAAGTTAATTCAACTTCCACTCAGGTCGTTCAGTGGAAGTAGAAGTAACTTCCACTGCATCACTTCCACTGGTTCATGTCACACCTCCCCCGCCTCTGCCGGCCGCCCGTCCGCCCCAGGTACTGCTGTGCACGTTGCCTTTGTATAAATTCGAGTGCCACAGCCGCACGATTCGAACAAGCTGTATTCATTCAATTTTGTAGACGACTTTTCAGAATTCACATGTAACTATCCGATGCCAGTGGCATTTAAATCTCACTTAGGGACCCGTACTTCACTGCAATGTGAATGTAAGTCGTTCAAAAAGGCTCGTCTATGGGTGGCAAGAAAGTTGGTGGCATCGTCGAATATCTATATATGCCGTGAGAGCTCCTACAAGAAAGTGAATTTGCAGTCCAGACGCCTTAATTATCAGGGATGCAAAACTGACTTAAAAATGTTAAGATGGTTCATTTGGTGATCAGGAAAGACGCACGGCAGAGAAAGCCACCACCGTAGAGCCAGATAACAAACTTCGGGACGCAGGAACGGCGGAAACAACGGAGAGAGCAAAAAATCCAAGGTGGAGTGGAAGAAAGAGACGGCGCGGCTCGATGGCAAACGAACAATGGAGTTGTTCGCTTGCCATATGCGGAATACATCGCGTCGCGTCTGGGGCGCATCAGTGACACCGTCACTTCCACTGGCCTGCACTTCCACTTCCACTTCCACTTACTAACTTCCACTTCCACTACTTCTGTATATACTCGGCTGACGATCTGATTCCGACATTAAGACTCCGATTCCCGACCCGATGCTCGCTCAAATGGACTCTCCTCCAACTTAGAACGTCCAAAGTCCAATGGTGGATTTCCCTCTGAAGGAATGGGTTCAGGAGTCAATCGATTCGAATTACAAGCTCTCCTTGTATGCAAGACAATTTGAGTCTTTGTGATGGAACTTAGTATTTTCTCGTCTCAACAAACTCGAAGTCTGCTGACTAATCCACCGTACAAATTGTCATGTCAATTACATGATTAAATAGCTGAAAGCGGCACGGAATGCCGCTTTCCGCGCCATTGATCATATCATGTGACCGCGTCTCGCGGACACAGCCTGCACATAGCCTCTATGACTTGGATATGGAACATGGAGGATTCTTGTAGAATATTCTGTAGCTACTGTATATAAGGGAGTGATTCCGTCATGTGAATATAATTAACCTTTTACCCAAACTATCATCTTGCTCATCACTTCGCGTGAATCTTGAGAAACACCAACGGCTATCTTGAGGTGAAGCTAAGCGCTCACACTAAGTTTAGTACAGCAATCTTAAAAGCACGAAGAATCGCTCTCGTCGTCGCGTTTAACGAAGACTCGCTCTCGTTACTCGGTTGCTTACGGTAGGTTCTTGGAGGAACGTAAGTTGTTTGAAGAGATTTCTGAACTGAAGTATACTGCCATACGGCACTACCAAATCGCTCAACGCGTTCTACTAAGTATTTCATTGGCACTCACACTAGCAAACTAACAGTTTCGCTAACAGTCTTAGACAGATAACCGTCGCTTGCACGGAACACTTCAAGCATGCAGCAATACCTTGGCAATACCTGATCTTACACCACCAGTCGGTTGAATCAGCTGCCATTCCATTGAAGTTCGTCAAGTGCGAATCATGCACATCGCCCCAAGTCTGAGTTCGGATAGACTTTGTAGGTTTTGAACATGGGATGTTGAACTTCAAGCACGTCATAAATACAAATCCACCATTAGTTTCGTTCAAGTGTGCGCTCGCCTTCTGGTTTCATCATACTGATACACCACTTACCTGCAATTCTTATGGCAAAACTCTCCCATAAGGAATTTTCATGGCCGTGATTTCCCGACCTACCAGAGTGCTGGTCAATTGCGTATACTGTCCATCAAAGATCGGGGTTGTTCCTGTCGTGAGCTCGTTTCGAGGTACGCGGTTTCCACCACTACTTCTGTGTTTATCCTTTAGTTCTACGGCGGTAAGTCGTGAGATTGTGACCGTCAGCTCGGCTAGGGGTGATGGAGAAGTTCAGGGACCGTATAGTGTACATTAGTGCCTGTACACTCATTGGTCTGAAAAACCCTGTTTAAAATACTCGCTGGGCCCCGGCGTTCCTAGGTGGGACCGTGCCGTGTAATTCTAACTATCTACCTACCTTAGGGCAATGTCAGAAGCTGAAAGCACAGAGTAGACTATGCAACAAAGTAGTTGCTGCTACCCATTCCTGTTCGTATTGAACCGTAAATGTCCTGGTTAAGTTGGACATGCACACTGTTCCATGTTAAACTGCTCCTGTACATATCTTTTGACGAAAAAAGCGTTTATAAAACGTATGTGTTCAGCCTCTCCAGAAGCACAATTGAGTGTTGATATTTACCTCCCGGAACGCGTTCCCGTTGAGTACGGTCGCTGCGCTGCGAATCGGCGATGAAAGAGCCTCTATTGCTGGAATGAGCACGCTGGTGGCTAAGAAGGTCCTAACGTTTGAATGTTGAACGGGCCATTGATGCGGCTCTCGATGATGCTGTTGTCCCTGTTTTGGTAGAAAATGCACCAAGATCGGTGGCTTGTAAGGCAGTGGCGTTTCCGACGAACGTTCCTGGGCGGACCTCCGGTGCCGGGATCGCGTCTGCGGGCCGCTCGGATAGCATGCTACCGCTACGCTCATCACAAGACATCTGATATATCAAAACGCCGTATACGCCTGCACACGGAGTCCTTGGGAGGCGCTTATCATTTCGCATCTGCACCGTAGCTTGTCTCGCTCGCCACCTCAGACTTGACCTTCCTCGACCAGTCTGATGCAGATTTATCCCCGCCCCACTTGCGCCCGTGTCTGATATCGATACTTGCCGCTCATCTCTTGCCTTACCTTCGTCTTACGTGCCTCCGTCTTAGCTTCCGATTACAGCTAGAGCGCCTGTCCACGAGACGCTCGAATAACGTACAGGCTCGGCGATTATGGGTGTCGGGTGTGGGCGCTGGTTGGCGCTTTGCGATACGGACGGGGGCATGCAGCGAGGAGGACGGTGGGCACCCGGCACGATGGGGATATAAACACGGAGACCGGGAGAGGGGAAGCTGCGCGGCCAGCAGTCGGGGTTCTCGGAAGATGGAAGGGCCGCTAAACCTCTGTTTCTGATTAACCAACACAGTACGTTCCGAGATCGGGGCTACCAAAACGTGCGACAAAGCGCACAAAACGGGTCTAAGTACTTTTCTCGCATATACCATGAGGACTAGTGTGCCCGGTAGACTTGAACGGATATCAGAATCAAATCGTTACGCTCCGCCCGTGTGTACGTCGCTGCCGTTTGTACGCCACAAGCTGGTCTCTTTTGCCACTATTCCAGAATGCCACAGGTCTTCAGTCACTGGGCGCTCGATTCTTCGGCCGCCATAAAAGATCGAAGAGGACCCGTATGTGCATTGTGTGAGCCCAGTATGCGGCCCTCTACGACGCTCTACATTCTTCTGCCAACTCTAGTCTCTGCCGCTACCATCGCGCGTCGCGCTACCGAAGTGCAAGAGGGACAAACGGGGACCTTGATTACTTCTCCTCCATTACCAACGAACACAGGGTTGCAGCAAGTTCCGGATGCCAACCACCCTTTCATTGCGCCGGGTCCAAACGATCAACGTGGACGTGAGGCTGTCTTCACTTCGCAACGATCGCTCATCTTTATTTTATATCGGCAGCGTGCCGTATGTATCTTTGTGGAACCCGGGGTACAATATCAGCCTCACCGTTTTGCCAGCTGGTATGAACACTCTGGCCAACCACGGTTATATTCCGAGAAAGTGTGTTCTTTTACCTCCTCGGTGTTTTGAGAGACTGAGGAGATTGCAGCGGCATCGCGAGCTTTGAAGAAATTGTGACAGGCGCGATGGAGGTACGCTAACACCAGATTACGCCGTGGGCCAATTATCACCTATATCCATGGATAGGCTTTCAATGTTCAGTCAGGCTTGATGGAATTTATTACTGCAGCAAACATGGTATCGTTTGAATCTCAAGCTGAGCAATTGACCAACATGCGGCCCAATACAGATGATGCGAGGCAATCCATTTGCGAATACGGTCTCTATTGGCGGAAGTTCTCCTTTAGTTCCATCGCTGCCGGGCAATATTGGTAGCCCGCATCCTGGCGGCATAGCCCTTCACGGAGGGTTCGAGGGTAAGAATCCCAGATGCTTGTTATGATCAAGTTTCATGTCTTTCCCAACTGGTAGGTGACGCGTCAATGACACGCGCAGACGCATTCATTGGTGATAATCGCAACTTCCAGGACATCTTATATGATCTCGTACGTGAATGTGCAACATTGGATCTTCCGCGTGTGACTTGATTAATCCTCCCAGGACTTGCTTCAGCTCGGAAAATTTGGCGACAATGGGCCAAACGGAAATAACACAGTCTTCAATGTTGCAACGATGATTGGAATTAAACAGCAAAACCTTGCGATGGACCAAGCTGCTAACCCACAGGTTAGAACTACTCCTCTGCTTGACGTGTCAGCTGAGCACTGCGCAGTTCGCTGTCCCGCCTAGGCGCCTGAGTGCAATGTTCACCGAGGCATCGTTTGTACTGAAGTTCGTTGTTCTACCTCGAATTCGAAGTGCATCGACCTGATCTATTCTATCCGGTACTAGCGTGTTTGCGAACGGTGACTAGACTTTTCAACACTTGATTTAGCTCTCAACTTGAACAGGCACCACGAAACAAGCTACTCTGCCCATCGTCGGCTCATTCTTCCGTAACCAGACATTCCCCAAAAATTGGTTCCGAGCCGCCACTCCAGTGTCTGGGGCTGAATCCGCCGGCGAAATTTTCGCTGGCGTCCCGGATATCGTTCCGGGAAGGAACCACTACATTTTGATGGCCCCTCGGCCAACTTGACCGAGGTCGGCTGAGGTTGGCCGAGGTTGGCCGAGGGGCTTGACCGGGTTGGTCGAGATTGGCCGAGGGGTTCGACCAACCCGGTCGAGGCCCCTCGGCCAACCTCGGCCAACCTCAGCCGACCTCGGGTCAAGTTGGCCGAGGAGCCATCAAAATGTAGTGAACAACGAACAGGGTGCCTATGTTGCCGACCCGCCTCCCCCTGCACCCTTCAATGCCAGCACGGTACGTCAATCTCAAGTGACGATTCTCGCAGAATCATGATAGGTTGTACAGGGATGTGCAACCTACTGGGATCTTCTTGGGACCATGCCCGCCGGACTCGCCAACACTACGGGGCTGTTTAAACAGAACGTGGACTTTTTGGTCAACATCCTTTTCCAATCGGTGGCGAATTCCCCTTGCAACCAGACGATGCTTTTCCCCTTTGGCCCGAACGTGAATTAGGACTTTATTGAATTTCTCGTGGCACTTTGCAATGCATGGGTTTCATTACTCGAGCTTTGGAACGATCAGGAACGGTCGCAATTGACTCCTACTGCAGTCGAACCTAATTAAAGTACATTGGGGGTGTGTCATTGTCCTGAGATCCCGGATTCCGAACAATATCTGCGGTGAGGAGGCGTGGAACGACAGACGGGTAGCCTACCTGTTTGATAGTGATAGCGGGCTTCCACGACTTTTCCTCGTCGAGAAAGGAGAGGCACACTGTCCACGACAATCAAACATTGGGATGGACTAAGGTGGGCGTGAATTTACCTGTAAATAAAGATGCCGTTCGTCAATGTCCACAAGTTTGGTGATGGAATCCAACCTTACGGGAAGTTCATAAATAATTTAAATTAGTCACCTCTCAGTCTCTGTCGCATACCCTTAGTCAGACAGACGGTCTGACCTGTTGGGTCGTGTGATAGGTGCACCTCGACGCGATATGTAATCGCCGGAGAAGTAAACGGTTTGTGAATGCGCAAAGTCCTATTCTCCGAGTCCAGGACACTGCTATGATAATTATTTGGGAAGACCGGACCATATAGCGGCGGGCTAATCAATACGCAACAATGCTCTTTATTTCTGCCCCACCCGGGAGCGCCGGGTACGCCGCCAGGGAGGGTCGGGATGTGACATCCTTCCACCAACTGCAACGCACAAAACGAAGTGAGCTAGGTTCATGAAAAAAGATGGGAGAGACGCATGAACGTACCGAGCAACATTCGGACCCTTGCTCGTCAACAGGTCACACCCTGCAGCGGCAATAAAACACCCGAAGGAGACGTGGAATAGATCCGCGAGGGTGAACTCCTACCCAAACAAAGACTTCATTGAATAAATCTGACTCCGGAGAAGAGGATAAGAGGGATGTACATCGCCAGCGAGGAACTTCTGCTTGCTCAAAATGACCTCGTACCCATCGAGATTCGCCGACAGTTTCGCGACGGCGTCCGCACAGGCAGCTTCGTCTCTAGGGAAACCTTTCCGGCTGCGCATTGCCGAAAACGGTCAATACAATACAATACAATCGGATACTCTCGGGGTACACGGAATGACACGCACCCCCCCAGAAAGATCGTGAATGCATAGGGATTAAAGTTCGCGTACTCGATTGACGCTGCTTGTTCGAAGAGCGCTTTTGCTTTGAGCTCGGTTGGGATGAGGTTTGGTGTGCCTTGGTCAGCGTATTTTTCGGCTAGGTACCGACAGATAGCGCGGCTCTCGTAGAGGACGAAGCCGTCGTCGTCCTGCCACAGAAACATCGATATCTCATAAATAAATAGAGAATGTGGGGAGAAGCGGTTTTAAAGGACGTACGATGACAGGAAACTGTCCAAACGGCTGGATCGCGAGATGTTCCGCTGACCTGTGCTGACGATTGGCGATGTCGAGAGGGACAATCTCGAAAGGGATCTGTTTCTCGACGAGAGTCATGACGACTGCGAAAGTGCTGCCGATGGCACGGCCAGCGCCATAGAGTTTGAGCATTGGGTGGTGTGAGATGGAGGAAAAGAAGGAAGCGCGAGGAAGCGCGAGATGCGTATCACATACTATCACAAAAAGCGACTGCCACGTAACTGTGAGTTACTCCGTGGTGGGTTGAGGACTGATCCGAATTGTCAGATATGGAGAGGTCTGCAGCATTAGAAACCAATTAAGGAATCTTGGACGAGCCATTGGTCTTGCGACAGAGATGATGGAGGTCAGAAGCAAGGAGGCCGATTTGATCTGGGCATTGACACCGCCACACCATCCCCTTCTTCCGCTACGGTGATGCGCTCGCAGTTGTCATCCGCCATCTGGCGCTCCACAAGAACAATCTCGACTATGTCGCGCTGCGGTTTATCCCTCCCCGCGTTGCCGCCCGCTCGCAATGACGAATATCTCGGCGCAGGGCTGTGGAAGCACGAAGTAAAGCGAACGCACGCCGTTCCTCTTCGGATTCTTTTTCTCCAGCCTTCCATCGGGCATCCTCTTGCACACGCCCCCGCCTGCTTCGCCTTCCTCACCGCGCCGAATTCAGTAGCCCGCCCCTCTCCGTCATCGACCACACCACATTGACTCTGACGGACCAAAAAGAAGGGGGAAAGAGTGCCAGGCGCCAATCAAGCGGATTTGGGTTGACCAATCCGAGTCCACAACAGACGAGCAGTTGATCAAAGAAGTATAATCGGACTCGAGATCTAGAGTCCGAGATGTGTTTAGATTGTAAGTTGTAATGCTTGCAGCCGAGCAAGAGCCAAGAGAGTACTGCGCAAGGAGGGAATACAAGATCCAGGAGCACAGCATACATCTATGACCTGCTCGGGTGAGACGAGGTATTTGGTGCACGGAAAGAAATGGTGGTGCTCTCTTCTCGTTCGTCCGCTTCAATGGCATTTTGGTCGTTCCCAAACTCTACAAACCGCGTTCGGCGTTCCGAAGCCGACACTGTTGTTAAATCAGAGTCAGAAAACTGGCGCGTTGGAAGGAGCATTGGAATAGAGCAAGGCAAGAGTGTCACATTCAAGTGGGTTCAGGCCGGCCAAGCCGAGACCTAAAGCAGGTCAGCTTTCGGGCCAGGGGGGGACAAAAAATGGTATTTTGAGATTGTTGTCAAAATGAGGTCCAGAAGCTTCTGGTCTCTGGGGCCCAATGTGCGGCGTTATTGACCCGCAATTTGCCCGCAATCCTATTGGAGATTGATTGTGATGGGTTGGGTTTAACACATCCTTGTTCTGAGGTGATTCCAATGATTTTTCTTACTTTGAACCTCTGGTTGACCTCTGGTGACATTTCCCCAAGCGTCCCACGTGAGAAATTGCCTCATTTAGACGTCGCGTGGTCGGTAAGCTCAGAGCCAGATGTCGGTTTGAAAAAAAAACGGCCCCAGGTCACTTTTAAAAGTTTTCGTTTTTTACGTACCTCTTGGTTACATATTGATATCACGTTCTTGTGCATTGTTGCAGTCACGCCTCGCGATGTGACAGTGAAGAGTTGACTTTTTTTTTGAAATGAACAGGATTCGGATAACCCCCCGCTGGAGAGGAAAAGGAGAGAATTTAACCTGAATTTTGCCTGAACGATCTTTCTTCACTGGCACTGCCAGTTACCAGGGTCCAGTGGGCAGTGAATGTCAGATTAGCTGTGCCTGTCATCTAAAGCTGGCTGCCGATCATACAGCTCTTCGTCTCTCTTTCCGTTTCCCATCTTCATCACTAGCAATGGTCGGTGCAGTGGTTCCTTACAAGGACCCACTGGCTCCAGGGGAAGGTACAGAATCTTGGAGAAACGCTGAAAGATGGGCCATGATTCGGAACCCAGTCCCGGGTCGTACGTTGAATGAGGTCTACACGGTCGTTGGGCAGACCATGCAGACCCACGCCAACCGCGCGGCGCACCGTCTAGGCTTGGGTCCCGACGTTGTCGCCAGGAAGATTGCATCGTTCTTCGGCACTGGAGCGGAACGGCAGCTGCGCCTTAGTGCTCTGTGGGGTGAAATACCGGAAAAACTGGAGAGAAATTGCTTCAGACTGATGGAATATACTCTCCCGTGCGTGCAGTCCTATGTTCTGTTGCACACACGATTAACCTATGTACATTTCCATCCACAGTACCGAGTCGTCGAAAACGCAGTGCCAGGCCTTTGAGCGAATTGTCACTCTCACCACTCTTTTCCCCGGGTTACGATTTATCTTCTTGCGTTCAAAGTGCATGCAAGACGTTCCAGTCTTAGTGGACAACATCGCTAAACTATGGCATCGCTCTGATAAACCTAGTCATTTTGGCGGACCTTTACGGCAACCTGCCTATCGGAAACCAGCATTGCGGTCATGTTAGAGGAAACTCCTGTTTTTCAGCTAGCGACTTGCCCGAACGATGGTGGGAGTCTCAGTCTAATTGAGCGGCTATTGGTTGCTCACTGTTGCGAGTGAGTGGAACAGACGCAGACTCTGCAATCTCTAATGCGCTCTGTATTCGATATCTGGCCGGAATCCTGGAGTTGCCTGGGTTTTGGATGAACATGGGAAGCGTGCATATCGACGTTGCGCGGAAACTATGTGCGGAAATGGTCCGGGTACTCAGAGACATTTCGATCGACATACTCCCCTCGGAGGAATCCCCCAGATCAGAAGCTCCTTTCGACTACGACGGTGTTGACGTGCTGGCTGAAGCGATTCTTGTCGGGATTTCGAGTTGGCTGAGGCAAATCAATCCTACTGAATGGGCTTTGCAACCCTGGTACCGCTGTCTTCGTGAGGTTGTTCACCTATTACGTGGGTGCGTACCAATGCCTTAGTGCAGTTTACCCACTGCATAATGCTACTCTTAGGCCAATCTCTGCTGCCCTTCTGCCAAAGTCGTTCTCCCGAGCTACAAGTGACTCCTTCGAGAATGACATACCAACCATTTATCGCGAGGTTGAGCTTGACGTTATGGTAGAGACTTCAACCAAGACCATACTACCTCGCGTTCCTAGATTTGGTTTATACTATTCGGAAAATGTTGCCGAGTCGGAGAGAACAGCCGCCCCGCCCGGCCCTGGGGAGAAGAATAACTCGGGCGTGTCGTTCGAGGATGCAAAACGCACCCGTCAATTCAACATTGTCGTTCTCGGATGTATGTCTTCCGTTACTTCAAAGACTCGAATACTCATCTGTTCAGTGGGTGGAACCGGGAAAACAGCACTCACTGGTACGTCTGATCTTCCTCTCATTCTACATCTTAATGATTCGAGCTTCCCCTAGAACGTTTCGTACACGATACCTATGTTGACGGCTCTGATCCTACGTAGGTTTCGCCTTTTAAATTCTGGCTGTAGATTAACTCCACCGTAGGATAGAAGGTCCGTGTCAGCCACATTCGTGCCCCCACAACCTCAGAGTTCTGGGTAGAGACCTGGCGTCGACAGATTCTGGTCGACGGCGAGGTATCTCCGGTGCGTCCGACGTGTTCAATCACCGGATTCGTCGTCTAACTCTCTACTTTAGCTTGAGATCATCGACACTGCTGGTTCATACATTTTCACTTCCTTGAACGAGGTCTACATGAAGGTTACTCCGATTCTGGCCTGCTTATCGCCTGATCATGAACTGACGCGCATGGTAGTCTGCCCAAGGATTTGTCCTCGTTTTCAGGTGAGTTTATATCCCACCTTGTCTCTGCTCTCTGGTAATGTGTCCCGAACGGAACAGCTTGACTCAGGAATCTAGTTCGGAGGAAGTTGAGATTTTGCGTGACCAAATATACCGGATCAAGGGCCCAGGATCAGTTCGCAGTCTCGTTTTACTTTGCAACTTTTGAGCTAATTATTGTGTAGGTGCCTATCGTCGCGGTCGGCCTCAAGAGCGACCTCTTGGATGAGCGGGAGGTTGATGCGGCGACCATCCAATCCCTTTCCACTCGGTGGAACATTCCTGTCTACGAAGCCTCAGCAAAACTCAACTGGCATGTTAACGACGTGTTTGAGGACCTAGTACGACAACTTCGACTGAAATATCCCCCACCCCCAGACGCTGTTATGAAGCGACGGAAACAGCAGCAGGGGCCCTGCATTATCATGTGAACCATCCCACTAATGGTACCGCTACTGTCTATAGCTTTATGAATTTGACTGCAATGCCCCAGTAGTGATCTACCAAGGTTCTTCCGAGTCGAACTTCTCATCGGATGATGACTGCGCATCGTGCGGTTTCTGTCTCTTCAGGTTGGGGCCTAAATGGAATAGGGCTTCGAATCCAGGATAATCCACCCGGTGCAATTCGTTCGGGTATGGCTGTGGATATAAGATTACGAGACCTGCCCGCTTTGTCCTCATTGGCACCGATGCCATCCATTTTTATAATGTCTGGAGGAAGATGAGGATTTCATGTTCCCGCCTGGCCGTCGAATCCATTTATTGGTTTGAATCAAGGAATGTGTAACTCAAGAGCTACCAGTTAGTGCCTCAAAGGGTGGGCTGCGTCGTGAACTGTCATGTGTTCGTCGCGTCATGGGATACCGCGGTTGCATTACAAACGACCCGCAAAATTCTGGGTTAGAGTCCAGATGAACATCGAGTGGGAAGCAGCATATGGAGTGATATTTCACGATGCGAACTCAGAGGACGGCATAGTACCAGAATCGCAGGCGAGGATGAAGAAGCAAATCAAAAGAACACAAAGTTGAGCCGCGGCACATCTTGTGACCAGACTACAGTGTATGCATCCTCGCCTACTTCATGCAAGCACCACGGGATACCGACGAAGTGGGGGCCCCAGAAGTCGCGTCCAGCAGTGAGCTCAGGCCAGAGCGGGGGCAAGTGGGAAGACGGGCAAGATACGGACAGTGAGACGAACCTGAAGTGTCGCACTCCAACAACCGCCACAGGTCTTTTGAATTGGCAGTATCAAAGGCCCCATGCCGCAAGGCACAAAATAATATTTGGTCTGAAGCGACCTGCGACTCACGTCGCGGCTCAGGCGCCAAAGCCCACTCCTACCCACCCCACCACCGATATCTTGCCAGTCCCGCCGCCGACCAGCAACGGGCAGCGTGGGAAAGCGAGACATGGTGCTGATCATGATTGCAGCGATGTTCAGTTGCTCCAGATCCACACGCACACCCTCGGGTTGGAGTAGTTCTTCTCCATGTTGCTACAGACTACGTCCCTTGCGCTCCCACTGGTGGCTTGGAACTCAATTAATCACTGCAGATTATGATCTCAGTTGCTGCTGACTCGTGCATTGAATTCCCATCCAAGTGAAGTCGGGCCAGATCTGAAGCTTCTCCGTGTTGCTATGTCCATTGCGCGTTAATAACATGAGGGAAGGTCTGGGGAGCTCAGCTCCACCATGGATACACATCCTACGCATGGAGATACAGAATACAGAGAACATAGCTCAACTATGGATGGTAAGTCAGGCAAGGAACCAAACATTGGATCCAGGGATACATTTTCATCCCCCGACTCTCTTCCGTATTCTTGTTTCAATTCTATGAAATGGGGGTGAGTTGTCCATTAACTCCCCTATGCCTGGCCCGACACTGTGCATTGGCAAGTATACGTACTCACTGTCAATTAACTTCAGTAGCGTTGTGGGAACTCATTCGAAAAAAAAAACTGCTCTGAAGATTAGACATGCGCGCGAGTATCCACGGCCATTGGCTCGAATTCCATCTCACATCAAAACAGAAGATCCCGTGATTTTTCCTGTTCGCCATATTTACTCATTTAAGCCTCACAGAAACCGGATCTAGATGTTACTGGCAATTGAAGACACCCGGTCATAAATTTATCACAGCTGCATTTTCCCGTGGGAGAGTTGTGCTCCGCACCTGTGAGGCTCTGAATTTAACCATCATGTCCCCAAACTGACGATAATGGAGCTCAACCGACTAAAAACCTCGGGCGGGGGGGGGGGATATATTATACTCGCGTGGTCCACAGCCTGAACTACGAGTTTACTGAAAACAAACATGCAGGTATGTACGGGTGGTTATCCTTACATACACTACAAGATGTCAACGGAGCACACACCATTCCAGGGGGTCGATCACACAAGACGCTGACTAACTGTAGACTGGCCGGCCGTTTGAATAGCTGGACTTCTGGTTAGAACCCAATGGGACCTGACCACCAGCGGTATGCGCAAGTGTACGGGAGGAGTTCTCTCCTCCCAGGTAAAAAATCCCCAGTGTCCACCAGTCACAGAGAGTTGTTGTATGTCTGTCCCTTTGCAGAACGCATGCACAGGAGCCAACAACCCAAATATTTTTGCCAAAAAGGCAGGTAGAAAGCTGCCGAGAACCATCAATGCTCTACTGCCGGGGGTCCAACCAGGAGCATAGGTTCCGCGTCGTAAATTTTGAGTACGTTGAATGCCAATTTTGCCAGGACTGGAGTTATTTCCCTTCGCGCGAGAACGGCTTGGAAGAAGGACATCACATCTGTGAACTGACCTCGGAACTCGGGCACTTCCGCATAAAGGGCCGCCAGAAAGGACTCGCGGACCTGCTGCAGTTCTGGGTGATCGCAAGGAAGCGTTGCATGGGCTGGGTCTTCAACATAATCCTTGCAAAATCTGCAAAGCCGCCATTCCCGTGGCACAATTGGTTTGCCACGTTCGGTCCAACGGCGTCGCTCAACTGCTAGGCTATGGCTCGAAAGTACCATCCTCGTGAGGGCACGTCGATGGTCGGGAGTCTTGACTCTCAGGTAATGGCGAAAGTCCAGGGATTTTTTGACGAGTTTGCCTGATTCACCATCCACCTCCAAGCGTCCAGTAAGTAGCTCCTTTGTCCTGGGCGAAGTTTCGATCTCGTTATCAATCCAGGCCTCCATGGATTTTTTGACCGCCTTCATTGCTTGCTCAACGGTTGTTATCTCCAAGCCAGTTGTGATATTGAGCTCGACTGGTATATAGAGCCGCGACAGAACAATGCGAAGATCATTAATCCAGGAAATTTTCATCGCGCGAGCGAGGGTCACCATTCTTGTAGTGCATTCCAAACAGGCCGGTCCGAGTCTTGCAAGCCCAACAGGTAGCAGAGGCATTTTAGGGCCAAATACACACGGCGATAACGTATGGGCCATACCCCCGTCTCAGAGAATAGGATTGCCTTCATGCTGCGGGATCCAACTCCGAGCATCCGTCTCAGGAATCTACATTGAACCTTCTCAAGGAGTTTGATGCTCTTTTCTTGTATGTCCAGACATATTTCGCAGACGGCAATGAGATACGGGTCCACTCGTGCCATATAAATGGTTCGCATGTCCCAGGCTGGGAGAACCCGACAAAGCGGTCCAGTCCGAGGAGAACATTGGCAGCTCTTGAAGCTTTCTTAGCCTTAAGCTTGTATTGTTCACGCCAAATAAATTTGGTCCCCGTTTCGAGCCAGAGTCCAAGGTAACATGCCTTCTGGACTTGTTTGATCACCTTCCCTCCCAGGCTGAATGTGGGGTAACTCTTTTGACGCGGGCCAAAAATTTGGTACAAACACTTCGGGATGGAAGTTTCGCAACCATTGTCATTGGCCCAGGACTGCGCCCCGTTTAGATGGATCTGGAAGCCGGAGGGGCATGAAGATGCAGTGAGAATATCATCTGCATGCTCCCTGTTCGAAATAGGTACACCATTCAACACAATGTCTTGAGGATGGTGCGCGAGAATGAAGTCGGACATGAACAAATTCCATAGGTGCGGAGAGCCCGGGTCACCAGTCAAAATGCCAAGTAGGGATCTGAATGCGGGGGCAAAGCGACCATCGAGGCGCACAATATAGCGAATTTCGTCGTACAAGAGCTTCAGCCATCGGATCATGGGGCCGGAAATCCCGAGTTTGGCCAGTTTTACCCAGAGTATCGGTTCCTGGGAAGGCATTCTTGAGGTCGAGGTATGCAACATAGAGGGGTTTTCCGAGGTCTTCTGCCTTGTCAATGAGGCATAGCAAGACAAACGGATTGTTGTTTGTGCGTAGGTGTGCCTGGAATCCATTCTGAGTTTTGGGGATCACCCCGATATCCTCGGCGCCCTCGCGAACTCGTCTGTCGATGATCAATGTTAGCATCTTGAGCATGCAACACTCGAGAGCGATCAAGCGATAACTCGATGGGTCGGTCGCGTCCTTGTCTTTTTTGAGACTCCCAATCAGCAGCGAAATTAACCACGGTCGCGGCGCGTCTTCGTTCCGCAGGCAAAATGGGAAGAATTCCAAGAGTTTCTCATTAGGAACAGCAAGGCAATCCCCGTATGAGAACCCATCCACGCCAAGCGCAGTATCGAGCCCGTGCTCTTTGATGTGGAGCTTCATTTCCTCAATCTCCTTCAGTGTAATGTCTCGAGTGCATGATTGCCGCGGTGAGGTATCGGGCGGCTCGAAAGCGAGTTCGCGTGCCATTCTTGCATTGAACGTCAATTGTTCAGTATTGAACGATGCGGGAGCAGTAGCAGGGTAATTCAGCCGTGCTTCAAAGTTGCTGGACAGTTGAGTTAGGGTGACCTTAGCTTTTTTTGGCCTCGCATCAGTGCGCTTTCGAACGAAGTCCCAGAAAGATTTATGGTCTTTGCAGGCCAACAGTTCTTTTCGAAGATCCTGCTGCAACTTATGCACCTTTGCCCGACCACGATGTTTTGGGTCAATAATCTCGTCCGAGGTCTCGTCCTCACCACTCCTCCATCGACTAGGCCTTGGCGGAGATTTCTCCTCCAAATCGGTGAAGACCTTCCGTTTTCCGGTGCACGAGACATGCACGTTGTGCAGCAACTCCATCGGATACAGGGGAGAAAATTGTGGCACTGTGTGGGACTTGTAGAGCAGCTCTTGCCAAGGCGTAAGCACTACGTTTGAACTCGTTATCCGATTTCTTATCGAGATGTACAAAAATTGTGCGGCCGTGCCTCGCAGCAAGAAGTTTTACTGTTGCTTTAAATAAATCGCCGTTGGATCCCGGCCATCCGAGTGCCATATTCCTTGCTGCCGCATAACATAGTTGGCGTATAACCATCTTTGACGTGCAAAATATGAGAACAGTCTTGTCAAAGTCAACCTTTTGGATCGCTTCATGGATAGCATATACGCGGCCTCTATCCGCTGTGGCATGACACTCCGTCGACGTGCCGGGCACTTTCAGAGACCTGTTCAATGGAGAATCTGGGCCGAAGAAAATTCCAGCACCAGCAGACTTTGTTCGTATAGCACCGGGAGCAACACCCTCCACGTAAATGTGAGTTGGAATTGACTCCGCAATAACTGGACCCCATAATGAGCTCAGTGCTGCATCCGGTGATTCTCTGGAGTCCATGACTTCCTGGTAGAGGGCATCGATCGGGCGAGTTCCTGTAAAATCAGGGGATGATTCACGTTCGGCGTAGGTGGTTCTCTCAGCGCAGGAGATTGCGGAAGCATCGAGGGTCAGACAGATGCGAGTGTGGTCTGCCCAGTCATCTTTCGGGTCAGGTGTTGGCTCTTCAACATGGAAAGTCTTGACGAGAGGAATCAGACTGCGCGAGATGATTCCATAATCTATTGTTGATTGTCCTCCTGGTTGCCACGAAGTAAAACGACCTGGCGAAATGGTCTCGAAGGAGGTACCATTAAGTATACATAGGCCATACTTGTCGCATTCATTTAGAACAGCACGTCCACGAGTATTGATTTTTGCATCTGCAGATATACAAGGCCATTCCTCCTGGAAACTGGGCACTTGCTCGGATGCAATTCGACCATTAAAATCAGGAAGTAGCATAACACGTTTATCCTCGCTTTGCGAGCATAAAGCAACCGTTTCACAGAGTTGTTCAAAGGGATCCACGTCAGTCCATCCCTGCCAATGAGACGTGACCGGAGGGATATAAGCTCCGACCAACCACATGGAGCCCAGATCGAGGACCAAAATGTCAGGGGAACTAAGATGAGACTTGGTGAACTCAATGTTATCACGAATCAACAGGGCAACACCACCCCCGCGTCGACTTGTCTGAAGACGCGGCTTACGGGGCAAAGAAACCAGAGTATAGCCCTGCGGAACATCGGCAGCATCTTCTTCTCCAGGTAACATGTCCGTTTCGCCAAAGACCATAATGTCGTAGGTTCTCAGGATCGTGTGGAACTCAGGACTGGTCAATTTCAACGTGAAATTATGGAATATATTCCAGTACATAATTTTGACTTCATCCAAGGTACGTACACTCTGGATGCTGGAGACATCTGCAGAAGCAGAGGTATTTACCGCAGCATCATCAGAGCCCTGGCTACGGTTGCGAGAGTCTTGACTACCGTTGTCGTGACCGTTTGAGCTCTGATTGCAGTCACCAAACCCGGTCCTGGCACGGCCCAAATGCGAATCCGAGTCCATGTGTTGGGATGTTGCCGCGACACGGTGAACGTAATCCGAGAGTGGTAGATTTGAGGAGCAAAATGCTTGGGGCATCATTAGTGCGCCAGTCGGAAGCTTGCCTGTAGCCATCCAGGAAGGGACATGGGACCGTGATCCAGACTCAAGGAGAACCACCACGCATGCAACGAGCAAGAGTGCATGGAGCCAGAATGCCAAAGCCCCGAGGCGTGCGGCAAATGTCGGTGCCCAATCGGTGCCAAGCCAGTGTCGAGTTTGATTGGCGGAGCGCGGGTCAGCTCGGGTAACGACCCGAAGCACCCGGTCACAACTGGTCACAAGGGCAAATGCCAGCGAGCCGCCGCTCGCAGTGGGAAGCGCCCAAGGGTCCGCCCAGGGTATAGGGCCATCGTCAACGGTCTCGCGGGCATCGCCAGGCGCAAACACGTGGGAGACGGTACGACAATTGGTGTCGGGGACCAAGACGGACGCGGCAAATTGAGCCCCCTGGAACACGCAGGTAACGTCGCTTGGTCTTTGTCGTGGCACATCGTGGGCATGTAGCCCAGATGGCAATGTATATTCGGGGTATGAACCACCGTTTTCAGCGTCATCAGCACTCCACGGGAGGCAGGAGAGGACGTGAAGGCCCGTGCACGTCATTGCTGGCACCTCGTCGTCCAGAGGTCGCCAGCACGCGGTTTTGGCCAATCCACCCGGGGATGCACCGCGCATCAGCACCCCGGACAGTGCTTGGGTCCCAGAGTCCAGTAGATGCCAGATTTTGAAGTTGTAAAAAGTGACATGATGGTAAGGGGCGTGCGTGCGTCTCAGCCTTCCGACTGGAGACCTCAATGGACCTATCATTCTCGGCACGCAGTAGCCGGCTGCGTGTTGTACTGTTCATTCACTGGTTCTGAGGTAGTTCTGAGCTAGATTCAATGCTGCGGGGAACATCGTTCCCCCTAGACCTCCCCATGACGGCACACTAAAATCATTATATGCACTGCTTTTTACAAAGGATTTTGAGCTTATTACGACCTCTATAACTCATGTAGCGCGGGACCCCCGTTGATACTCGCCGCCGGGCCTCCTATGTAGTGCATCCGCTCGCCGCGGAGGCCCACTGCGTGGAGCTTGGAAAACATATTTTCACACACCTTATTTAATTTTTACAGCTTATTCTGAGCAAACTTGGACATCTAGTGCGGGGGATCCCCCGCGGACCCCTCTGACGGTCGCCTCTGGGCCCACTGCATGTGCGGGGGAGGGTGGGGTTTAAACTTTTCTGATCCGCCGAAGTCCGAGTCCCTCCCTACCAAAATATGGTCTGTTATTGAGAACCCGGGTTTCCCGGGAAACCCTTGCCGAGATCTTTGCTACGCCGAAGATCGGCATGGGCGTGCTTGTTCGGCGCGAGTATCTTTTGAGGCTTCATTGTGTCGATGTGGTGTAGTGCTTATTTTCTCCCTGTACTTAGTTGAGTGGTTCTGTATTTAGCCTGGCATCAGCGACGATCGGGTTGTTGACCAGGATCTTTCCCTTCTGATCAAAATAACGACTTTATTTACACTGAACCACTGCTGGAGTAACTGCAACTCACTTGAGTTATAGTCGTCTTTTAATATAACTGTGCTATGGTACACTCAAGCACCTGGGGAAAAAAGCTCAAGATTGAGTTCCGAGAGTGTTTGATCGGCCATCAATCCTGCCGATTTCCCGCAAAGCCCTCCCTGAGGCCCGACTTGGGCTGTTGGTATTTCTGGGAGATATTTTATTCTCTACCTAGTACTTCCACTAATCTGAAGACTTAATATTTACCTGCAGACAGATTATTCACCCCAGCTCACTGAGTTCGGCAATCTGCCACAATCAATCTTTTAGGATGCGGAGATCAAGCCAGCCTCCCAATGGGAGACTTCAATGTCACAATAAGAATAATAAGAATGACATCCGGTAAGTAGAGGTTGCTGAGAAAAACTTAACTGTACATGTTAGGTTTCGAGTTGACGGCCGTGATAGCCGAGGGACGGCCGGAAATGCGTGACAGGGTTTCCCATTGGAATATTTCAAGATTTCTCTGATGGGAAGGGTTTCTCTGCGAAACCGGGTTTCCCATTAGAATTATCCGTTGATGTCGAGTCCCACCAAGAGGTCAAGCGATCTCTGGATCGTTCCCGCCATCAACAACACGTGTCTCAGCGCATTCTGTAGAAAGTCCTGAGGTTTATATAGCCGAGAAACTACATTCAGGGGTCCATAGAGCGTTTAGAATAGCCCAGAGAACGATATTTCTGCCTGGAGTATTCGTTTCTCGACGGACTCAGATTTATGTCCAAATCTGGAAGGGAAGGCGTTCACAAAGTCCGCCGAATCTGGGTCCATAAGGCCGATGCATGGTCGCCGACGTGATCATAGTAGTCGATCACGTGCAAGGCAATTTGGGATAATCTCCCAACATTTGGCGAACAATTGTGGAGAAGTCGGAAAGAACCGTCCGGAGCACTACTGTAAGCGGTGGGAGCTTGTGGATACTAAGTCAATCAAACACGGCATGGTAAACACAGTGACTGGCATGTGCGATCAGGGTGCCCATTCTAGGTCGTAAGATCGTCGATCTCCAGACGAAGCTTGTGCTCCGTCCGAAGTTTCGAGGTTGTCGAAGGCCAGATATGTTAAGAGCATACGAGTGATGTGTGTGTCCCTGGGTAAAGTAACTGTCCCAGTATTTTTGGGTGGTAAAATGACCCAGTCGGACGACAGAACTGTTTTCTGCAACGATGACCAGTCCGGCACAGACACGCAGGATAATGCTACATAGATGGTAAAAAGATCTGCGCGATGGGAAAGGTATTGCCCAGATTGTTCCGGAGTTCAAGAACAGCGCAGAGGGATCAAAATAACGGTACGGAAATCTCCACGGCATCGGCTCTCCGAGTAGGGGTTGAGCACGTACTTGGCGGATCGGGAGCGGCAGCTTGATCGCGTTGGGCGTAATATTCACAAATTGAGCCGGTGGTATTTATCCACCTAAACCCGCCCCTTCCAAATTACAAATGTGGGAACATGCAGTGAACCATAGCCATAGAATATAGAAAAATATCACATTCTGTGTAAGGAAAGGAATAGTATTGCTGCGTCCCCGTTTGATGCCTGTCTCCGAAGTCACGGATACTGGCCGGAACATAAAGCAGGAAGGACTAATAACAAAAGTGAACTTGGAAACCATATTTGCTTGAGGAAAGGGATTCTCATGCTGGCTAAACGGACAAGGCTCACGTAATGTATATTTCCAATTTTTCCGTCCTACGTATACAACTTGTCATCGTTTTTTTGTGATGTATGAGTCCATGACCAATTTATGACTAAATTCCGTTTGTACTTGTAGCAAAGTTGCTGGAAATCGATCTTCAACCTAAAGGTTCAGCAATTACTGGAAAAATATGGGTAGATGCCGAAGTGAGTAAAAAAGTTCGCCGTACGAGATGTATCCTACTAAATCGTTCGCCGCGGTCGTCTGCATTGCTCATGGATGTCAGTGAAGGACCAGTCTCAAGCCATCTGCGGACCGGAACCAAAGACTGATACATCCGCTTGGATACGAGGATGATAAAGCCTGCTTATTAATCCCGGTCGGCGGCGACTCAGTCATGACGGAATCCGCGATAGACAGAGCTCCGATGCTCGCTCAGCCACCCGGTATCTGCCAAACGCCGCTTGGAAGTCAGGCACGACGGCTTTAGTACTTATCAGAGGCATTTACTTGATGCCCGACGCTTATTTTGATGGGCCAAAATAGCGATTCAACTAGTTTCGTCGTCAGCGTCCGAGATGCGGCCACCACCACCATCAGCACAGTTTGATCTCCTATGCAGTACGTCCAGGGCGGCCAGGGGACTCCCCCGCTCCAGAATGATTTTTGCAATGAGATTCAACTGAGATTAAGCAGAAGAAGATAAAGAGTCACTGCATAGAGTTGCTCAGATGTGCCGTCGGGCGAAAGAAGGGGGGGTCTGGGGGAACACGGTTCCCCCCAGCTTCCTTCCAGCAATAAGCATGGCTCAACCAGCTCGGAATTGCTTGAGCACAGACCGAGCCGCGGCGGCATGTTCTGGCATGCCGAGAGATGCCGCTAGAAGGCGCGCCATCAAAATACTCATTCTACGTCAAAACCAAATGACAATGACACTGAAACTATTAGGCTTCTCCGTTCGCGCCGTACCAATGCAAAACACGATGAATCAGCATCTTACGGCTTACCTCTAGCACCATTCAAGGCGGGGATTCTGGGAAGCCTATAAAGACTGAGCTCACTCCAGCGCAGATGTATCATTACAAGTATGTTCCCATTCCCACTCCGAACCACAGTATCTGCCCTTTCGGTGCTTCTTCATCTCTCAAGCATCTATCTCGCATCCGGTCAATCTTGCGGCTGTACATCGATTGTTATCCCTGTTGACGTCGACGTCCTCGTTCCGAAGGATCCCACGGATCCATTTGGTGGACTGAAAAGCAATGCAAGCAGTCTACGCCGTCTGGACGACACGTACGACGTCTTCGGGGTTTTCTGTCAGCCAAACACAACCTCTCCAAAAAATGCCGGTAAATTAAAATCGGTTTTGGCCGTGTGGTGACTGATTTCGCTTCAGAGGTCATACAACTCTTGGTGCACGGATTCACGTACACCAATATTGGTCGCCTCCGACAGAGGAATTCCGCAACTACTCCTACGGGGAGTTCGCCTGCGACCGTGGACAGTCTTCCCTTGCCATCGATTGGGTGGGCGTCGGGCTGAGTTCACGACCCGCGAATGCCTCTGACGTGCAGTACGCTACCGGCGCCGCCGTCCTTTCGCAATTGGCTCGTCACCTCAAGACCGCCTCCATTCTCCCTTCAAAAAAATTATTGGCATAGGGCACAGCGCGGGGTCAACCATGTTGACTTTTGGCGCCATCGTTGACGGCGCGCGATCCCCTTTCGACGGTTTCATCCTCACGGGCTCGCTGAACGTCGACCTCAGCACACTGGCCCCTCTTCTTGGGGTCACCAGCGCGCGGGATGATACCCCGCTCCGGTGGGGAGCCCTCGACCCCGATTATATCACAACGAGCAACCGCAGTATATTCTACCCCACCGACCCGACCTCATTCTCACCCCGCATGGTCATATTCGACAACTTCACGAAGGACGTTGGGTCCGTGTCCACGGTCTTACAGGGCGCTATAACGTCCGTGACGGCGCACTATACCGGGCCCGTCGCGAAGGTTGTGGGCTCAGATGACCGCTTTTTTTGCGCTGCTGGCCGGTGTGTAGACGTCGCGGCGTTGACTGCAGCGGAACGCATCTTGTGGCCAGAGGCACAGAGTTTTGAGGTTGTAGTGGCCCAGGGAAGTGGACATGATTTGAATCTCGACTTTTTTGCGAAGGGGCCGTTCAATACCTTTGTTGGCTTTGTGAACCAGTTTACAGGGCTTTGAGTCATTATTTACTGTAGTGCCAGTATCAATCGCCGTTGTTCAAGTTTTTCTCTGTACCTAATAGGGTCGCTCAAAGCTCTCTTTTCCGGCCGCTTTCCGTTCCCTTTTCGTTCCCTGTTGGCCCACTTTTCATTCTCTCTCGAGTCCAGACCCAATGAGTGTAGTGCTAGATTTCTGAGAAGTTGAAGACATGATACTCGCGGAATGCTCTGGGACCTTCGACTACGTAGGATGCACAGACTGTTGTAAACAGGGAGCCAAAAGAGGTAAAAAGGGACGTTAGTGCAGCCTCACAGTTCACTCTTTTGTGGATTTTTAAGAGAAGATCATCGATTACCCTGTGCCAAGTTGCTCACGTAGTCTGCCCCTTTGCCAGTAACCACCGTCCCGCCTGGCGCCTAGTCCTTAGCGCTCAGTGCATTTCACCGGGTCCTATACTCCGTCTATCAAGGGATGTATAGGACCAGTCCAGGTCTCTAAACAGCGTCTGTTCAAGTAGCTACTAGCTAGCCAGAGGCGCTTCAAGGGGTGTATAGGTCCATTGTAGGTGCCCTAAATTGACTTGGTCTAGATCTGTTTATGTGTATGTCATAACCTAGCCTCAGCTCAATGACTTGTTTCTAGTTCAAATGAGGTATGTTGAGCTGTGTGTAGCGATCTATTCAGAACTACACATATCTGTCTAGTTTATACTTATAGCAACAGTAAACTGTCTAGCTGAGCCTAGTGACCCAGTTTTCTTCTGAGTTTAGGACCTCGCTGAATGTAATGGTTCAAGGCATACTAATACCCTCAGTTGTGCCATAATCTGGTGCCATAACCTGGAGTTGGTCATGATCGATATCAACTTCCCGTGCCCGAGGTATCAGTATTTCTGATACAGATGAATACTGACCATGGCGAGCCATCTATATTTATTTTAAAAACATGCGCGGTGAAATCGGGGCTCGCGGTTCAACAGAAAATTCTTGAACACTCGGGACAAGTCATCACATCGATGTTCGCATGTCGCGGAAATTAGGAGTTGAAATCTCTGGATACAGATTGAAAGATTAATTCCCTCACCGGTCTTCTGTTCTGCTCTCCTTCGAGATATGAGCCTTCATCTCATGCGAGATGACCCGATCAACCTGTCAGGCCTGGAATCGGTTGATCCAGCTTCCTGCATTTTTGCTCGTCACGATGAAATAGGGCTGGAAAATTATGATTAAATATGGCTCCTCGCCATAATGTACTCTACAATCTCAAGATTTGAGCTCATATTTAATCGGTGTGGAAGTGCGACTCGATGCGCTCATCGCCTTCGGGCCCCGGACCGGTTGCGCGCGCCACCCAAACACAGGAATATAACGCGTGGAGTTTTTGTTTTATTATTACATTTCATCCTTTGAGAACATTTTATTACTAAACTGATTACCCACTCTCCCCTTCTCCCAGATTTATTCCTTAGCTGCACATTCCGAGGTTCACTCCTTCCACCTCGGAACCAAATTCACAAATATTGCGAGATATATTTCCAGATCACGCACAGGATACCTTCTATTGAGCTTTTCTACATACCTACACATTCTTGCACTTACCTACTTTGATTCTACGCAGACATTTCATTTTTATTATCTACGTACTGCCAACGCGACTGGTTGAACCACTCCGGGCATCTCGGACTACGCCGGGGATTGACTTCGAGGTGGACTGGGCAAGTCTCCCTATCTCGTCTTTGCGTTGTTCCCGGACTGGTCGACTTTAGCTGCGGCTTTCCACCCACGGGCTCTTGTACTTACATCATTTTGATATTTGTTTGTTTATGGATCACGGATCATCTCTCCTTTGTCTCGTACCACCACGTATACAACACTTTTCTGCGCATCTTCGACTGAATCCACCGTCAGTAGCTTAAGCTAAGTTTCATATTTTATCTACTCTCCCTTACGTTCTACAGTTAGTTTGATTATTCTCCAGTATCTTTCGTATTTCTTGCTGTACGACTCGGCGCCGTCACCTGCACGACCGGACACTCCCTTTGTCCACCTCAGGACAAGCCTTCTCTTCCACATCCGATGAAAAGAAAGCCCTACATTAGCTATCTCACGCGCTCCGTTGAAATGGTGCACTTACAATACGTCTTGAATATGCTTAGTTATAGCGTGTTGTGAAACAACACTAAAACCACACAAACAATATCTTATCACTCCCAAAAGACTAGCGCAATCCTTAGGTGAGTTTGGGTCCGGACCGTAGTATGCGGCCAGCAGGTTTGGATTGTATAGTTAACAACGAAACAAGTACTATGAGGCACTAACAAAGTCCCCGCGGCACTTCACTTGGCAAGTTACAGCAGTTATCTTTCCGCCGCGGCGTTGGATGAACGTTTGTATGAGACGGATACAAGAAGGTAGTGACTATAAAGATAGTTCTATCACTTCAGGGCAGAGTTTGTACTTGGTGTTCACAAAATATCCCCAGCAATGGCCAATTCCAATTGCTATAATGAGGCAAGCTGTTTCTTCCTTGGCAATTCTCTTTACTGCAGGACTCTCCCGTACAGCAGACCTAAACTTGTCCTCGTTTAGGGATGTTTCCTTCACTTTTATAGTAACGGCTTAAGCGTTGATCGCAAAGTCCAACTAATCGATCCAACAGCTAATGACAGGACTCTCCCTGACGAGTGTGAAGGCAAAGCAGCTGACAAGTCACAACCAATTCTCAGGTGGTTAACCGTTTGAAGCTTAACTGATGAGTCCCTTGCTTGACAATTCGAGCCAACAACCAACTTCAATTTATAGACAAGTTACAAACAGAGATAGTAAACGAATCTCCGCGAAATATGCCTGAGGACACCCACGCCGATAGACGGTGCGATGAACTGGCTGTATGCGGGTTCTACAGGCTGCTTTTATAGTAATAGTACAAACGAAAGGAGATAAACTAGATATAGTAACTGAGATGTGGTGCTTGGTCATGTAGGTTCGTTCCCTCGTGGTTCTTCGTCGATCCCGCATGCTCTTGGTGCCGGGAGATCGTCGGTTTTGACCCCCGCGGTCTATATTTGGTATACTGGCAATACCGCGGTGCCTTCCGCACCCACAGTACGATGCCGCGCCGGCCTGGGGTTGAACCCAGCCTTTTCAATACATTCCTCCTCGTGCTTGTCTTTGGTGGATCCGGCCACGGGCAGTGCTTGGCCCGCGAAGTACCGGAGTGCCTGAATCCGATCGTTAGAATCCGAATTAGGACTTGTATGTCTTTGATTTGACAGGTCGCGTCGCGCTGTGGTGCCACGTGATCGTCTGATCGCTTTGGCAGTTCCCTGTCTTAGGGTAACAATGGGTCTATGCTCGACTGCGGCCCGTTAGTAGGCTCCGCGGTAGGTTATACACAGTTATGGGACGCCGCGGCCGCTTTCCTCCATAATGTAACCGTTAACACAACTATGTCTTTGGCAGAGAGGTGCCGCGGTGGCACCGCGGCAGCTCTCCTACGCAGTTTAATGTACCGCGCAACATGTTAAGTCTCGCCACTTCATCTATGCAGTCTCTGGGTCGCTTTTATAGGAGTAAATCCCTTGAATAGGTTATAGGTGTTTATGGGTATATCTCCTTGGTAGTGTATTCAGAGTACAACACGCCGCGGCGTCACCGCGGTCGTGCTCTGAATACTACAGTCAGTAGTCAGAGCTCGCTCTGACTCTCCTTTATATCACCTAACAGAGTTCAGGTATACAGATATATTTGTATAGCACTGAAGCTATCCTGCGCCTCTTAATGATGTGTTTATAAGTGCAAAAATAGCTAGAGGACGTGCATTTGGTGTTGTGCCGTCTCACCGTGATCCCTGCCCACCATTTCAATTTTCAACCTGATTGCCGCAGGTGCTTTGGCAGCCACTTGTGCTGGAATTCACCTTATAATACGGGTTTCAGTCCGCGAATGCCCACGACTCCGTGTATTCGGCTATCGGTTCGATCTTTGGCACTGGGGAGTTGCGCACGAAACCGGTATTATTCACGGAACAGCCAATTTATTTTGGCTTCAACCTGTTTCAGAGAATCGGGGGCTGACAATCTCAGTACCCTTATGTTATGATTCATAGACTTATTTCGGGAAGGGAGTTCAAAGAATAAATAAAACAAGAGCCGTGGGTGCAATTTTGGTAGAGTCATTCACTGCGTTCCCAACCTACGTAGACGCACGCCGGTGTACGTTGGTCTACGTGCGGCTACATGTGTCGATCTTCGTCTACATCTGGCTATGTATGTTTACGCCATGATGTCGGTGTACGTCCGGCTACACGGCGTAGACACGGTCCGTCTACCCGTTGGCTATGTATGTCTATGTGCGTCTATGTTATAGATGCACGTAGACATACCGCGGTCAACTTCATAATGCTGTTCTACCAGATAGGGCAACTCAACCACGGTCTTCACTCCCATTCACATTGAGTTTATATATCCAGTTGGGCGAGGTATGTGACATTTGTCTACATCAGTCTACGTGGGTCTACATCGGTCTATGTCGGTCTACGTACGTGGACTGAGGTAGACCGATGTCGACACATGTAGACACATGTAGACAAGTCGTGTCTACATGATGTAGACATACGTAGACAAAGGGGCTCGTCTACCCTTGGTCTACAGGGATAGACCCTCTGTCTACAAGGGGTCGGAACGCAGTGATTGTGGGCATGACTCTACCAGGTGCCAATCTGCACCGACCTCGCGGCATTCACATTCATACATTCACAGACCAATCTTAGCTTTTATTTGTGCTCAAGCGTCCGTTGAACATCGCATGGTCCTTCGTACCATTATCCGTTTGGAAGGCCTTTATCCATTTAGCTCCCTAAACATAATTTGGTGGAGGATCGTCCGAGATCCCCTCACCATGCGCCCAATTCGCATTTACCTACAGCGCATTCATCCTCTCCACCACCACATTGATCTGCGCCTTTGCAGCCTGGAGCTCCGCATGGACCTCCGGTGATCCTCTGTTGGAGGCTGTTTGCATCCGCATCAGACGCAAGATTCAGTGCCCCCCCAAGCTGTCTGATCCCGACGAAGTACGTCTCTCAATGGCTTCGAGATCGAGCATCTTTTCCTGTACTGCGTGCAATTGTGTCCAGTTGCCGTCGCGCAATTGTACGTGCCCCGGTGCGGCGGGTGTCAGAGGGACTGTCGTTGTTCACCGCGCCTATCTCTGTAATCAAGGTAAACGGCGAGATGGCTCTGGCCTGCTGGTCGATTTCAATTGTTCCTATCCTCGCAGCGCACCGGCGAGACCTGACCTGCAGGAACAGAAAAACGACGAAACAGAGAGCGACGACGGCCAAGGTGACCGAGATCCCTGTTATTACTCTGACGGGAATGCGATTCCTACATCACCATAATGATTATCGACGCGCAAGGTGAGCGGGGGACCCAAATATACTGACCTCACTGTCGTGGATCCCGAGACGTCGCCAGTGACTTGGTGGGTTGAAAACCTGATTGCAGGAACATGGATGTACAGTATTTCGCCCGGAGATGATCATGCACGTGTCGGAAGCGGTGGTTCTCAAACTCTGACTTTGGGTAGTGGTTGTTGAACTGAAACTTTGGGACCCGGTGGGGGTTCGGGAACTCGAGCTTTGAGGTACATTCAGGAGCCGAAACGGACACCGGGTCGTCGATCCATGGGCCAAAGAACCATTCTGATTTATAGTAGACAGGGAAAAGGTGTCAACCGCGCGTCATCATTGCCAGTGCGGCATACCGATGCAAAATAGAAACAGTCGAGGCTGGGATAGATGCAGATCAAACTACCGACACCCGCCGCGAGGGTGCCGTTATTATTATCTGTTGGTGGACACTGGCTTTCGGTGGCAAGTGAGCTCGAACTCTGAGCTACACTCAACAGAGAATTCGGACATTGGGCCGAAGCATCCAAGGACAAAGCGCCATCCTAAATTATAGCGTGAGCGCGACACCATCAGTGCCACTGTCGCGTACCGATGCAAAATACGGACAGTCGGCGCCGGGATAGATGCAGACTAAGCCACTGACATAGCTCGTCCCGAGGGGGACGCCTTCGGTATCTGTCGGCGGACACTGGCTTGCGGTGAGGAGAGGTGAAAGTCTCGTCGAGATTCGCATTGTACGAGTCTGATGCTATGCAGTGATAGAACATTCGCGAAACACTTCGTGTATGTGATAAATGTTCGGCGCGGGTCAGAAAGGGCTTGCGACTTCGTATCCAATAGCTCACGAGCACAAGAAAGTATCATCTACAAGTATCTACATTGACACACACCTGTCTGTTTTCGTGGATCAGCCAAATGAGATGAACGCTTTCCCTGGAAACTGTAACGATCATCTGAAGTTCGAAGCAGATTCTGACACTCACATCGCGCATTACCAACGGTGGTGCAGCGTAAGCCGGTTGACGCCGTACACTCCCACCGTTTTCGATCCAATTTTCTGAGCCGAAGTTTCAGGCATAACCCACAAGTTCAACACATGATGCGTCGGGACCTAATTAGTAACATGATACAAGTCGATCCCTTGCTTCGCTGCGGGACCCGTTGTCGGTGTGATAAGATATCAAATCTGGGTATTTTAATGGACTTACATGAGACAGTCTGAACTACAGAATGGAGACAGAAGTTTCCCAATTTATGCTTCAGGTAATGTAAACGGGGTGCGCAGATCCCAGTGCAACAAAAAATCACAGGTGACCATGAAAAAAATGCACCTCGGAATTGCAATGGTTGGTAGGGGACTGTAGAACAACTATTACAGCTGTTTGCAAAACTAATGACACTCGCTAAAAATAGTTAAAAGAAAGCATTTTTGATGCGACATATTGCCGAGCTCATTTCTCAACAGATTTTGTTGAGAGTAGGCGCGATCGAAAGCGGTTAAGCAGAGCTTTCATACGGTACCCTACTCACGAGGTAAATTACGTAATTTACATGTCCCAAAATTCCGACTGGCTGGTTTGAACCAGACGCGGCAACGGCCATTCCTTCATCACCCCCGAGCTGAATTTCATGAATCCAGGTGATTTTGAAAGCTTATATCAAGGCAATCAATATTCCACCACTCTAGAATGAAACACATGATGTACACCTGCAAGAATGGATTTATTGATTGACACTGAATATTCATTCCTAGCAGGTTGCCTTGAGAATAAACCAAAATGAAATATATCGTAGAGCTTTGCATTGATCACAGCCTTCAGGATCATTTGGATTCATGCGAATCGTTTGTCTGGTGATGGAGAAAGGGCCGTTGCCGCGTCTGGTTCAAACCAGCCAGCCGGAATTTTGGAACATTCAAATTACGTAATTTACCTCATGATTAAGGTACCGTATGAAAGCCCTGCTCACCCGCTTTCGAATGTGCCTGCTCTCAACAAAATCCGTTGAGAAATGAATGAGAAATGAGCTCGGCAATCTGTCGCATCAAAAATGCTTTCTTTTAACTATTTTTAGCGAGTGTCATTAGTTTTGCAAACAGCTGTAAACGAGGACGTGAATAATGAATTAACCATTGACTGAAAAGGATGATCACCTGCGTTGAGCGGTCCTGTACGAAGCTTGCGCAGTGTGTCGGCGCCAAAAAAAATCTGTCTTTTGAACAGGAATTGCTGTAGATGAAGCTTCATGTTGTACGAGCGGAGGACATTCCTTCAGATCTGGAACTTGATAGTTGAGGTAGCTTGAAGCAAACAGATTCAATCAGTATCGGACTCGGACAATCCAGAAATCAAGGGTTCGTTTCCGGCGCTAGCGACAGGTAGACGAGGCAACAGTGGCAACATAGACTCCAAAACTTGAAGCAGGTATCACAGTAGTCAAGCAATAGAAATTCAAAAGCGGCCAAGCGGTTCTGTAGACTGCGGAAACGGAGGCGCAGCATCGTCACCAGAAGAGACGGGGAACAGGCCCCTTTATACGTGGCGAATCTTCGGGCTTGCGTGGCCACAGACTTGATAACTTGACAAAAATCTGACAGCGCAGCCTACTGCGACCAACTGCGTCCGCCTGCGGATAGGTCAGCAGGACGATTCTATTGTTGTGATCGGACAGAAAGAATGTTGAGCCACTGGCCTTTTCGGTCCAGGTTGGTTTTCAAGGGACTGAGGTAGTGTGAGTTGGCCAATTTAATAGACTTACAAATAGAGCAGCAATGTCTCATTGGTACAAACGGCGACAGTGGTTGACCACGAGACGGGCCGCAGTGAGAAGAAAGTGCAACAAAAGCGGGGATGCACGGAGTTACAGAGAAGATACGCAAAGGAAGAGAAAAGGAGTAAAGTACGGGGAAATGGCACAGCCGAGGAGCCATTTGCTTAAAGAACGGTTAATACTCATCGGCATAGGATTATTTCAACGTGCCCAAGGCATCCACCGGAGACGGCATGTGAGATTCTTTTCCTTGATATGGAGGGGTCCGAGAGACAAGTTTGGTAAACAATACGGCCAAAGTGGATTGACTTTTGGAACATGAATGCTTAAGCGGTGTTCCACACACCTGCACGTAAATTCCTCAGCAAAAAGCTGGAAGACGAACGAAAATATGAAGTCCGGGCCTGGGGAGTCGAACCCTGTGGGCAAGAAGTTCACGCAGAACCAGCCTAGAGTGAGAGGAAAGGTCAAGGAAAGGCCTCGAAAGTGGCACACATTGAGTCCGAGTCGGTAACATACTCGATGAACTGAAGCACGAGGAGCCTGAAGAAAAGGAGAGAGTAATCGGCATAGGAGAAGACTCCGAAGACTGAGAAAACGTTTGATCGGAGACGTAACCAATTGATCCGTGTGCCGGCAGCCCACTCTTTCTTCACTACGGTGATGCGGCTCGCCCTCCTCAAACCCTAGTCTGGCAACGCGTCGCGTTGTAACTCCAGCCCGCCGAACTCACAAGCCCGCCCGTCTCCGTCTACGCGCATCTCCCTCTCATTCTGTGCGTTCTAAACTTCTACGTCCTCTCGTTTTACTACCCTTCCATGCTTCGTTTTCTTCTTCCTCTAACGCTCCCGCTAGCAGTGCGTTTTCCTCCCCACGTCCCTTGCTTGACCCTTTGGATGACGGCCCGTCCCTTTATCGCCCGACCTTTGACTCACTTGTCCATCTTACAACCCCCATACCCACGTCGCCCTTATGCCCAAACATCACCTCTCATTCGTACTCTTGACTTCCATGCATCTGCACTCCGTTCTTTTCTCCTTGCGCCTGCCCCACCGCCCATCCTCCCGGCACGCCCATGTCTGCATCGGATTTCCCTCACCCATCCCTTCCTTCTCATTCGCAGCATCTTCTACTTCCTCATGTGCGGCACATCTCCCCGCCCTTCCTGTGCCGCGGTGTCAAACACTACACTCCTTCCACCCGGCTTTGTTCGTTGTCCTCCGTTCCTTTCCTGTCCACTAGTACTTCTTTCTCCCCTGCCTCCCTCCCCATCGTCCGTCCCCACATCCTCCCAAATTCTCCTCCACTGTTCTCGTTAACGAATCGGTACGAGGAACTCCTGCCAGGAACCGAAACACGCACACGCAACATTCTTGCACAACGCACAACGCGGCGCTGAGTGCAGTTCGCGCTCGAGGAGTCATGATTCCTTCACCGGAGGTCCGTATCTCCTCTTCCCTCATGTCCTCGCTGGACTTCCTTCGATTCCGCCCCTTTAAATTTGATTTGCACTTTACTAACTCTAAGTTACCTTCTCGTTCTCAGATAAGGGTATACCAGCTCAAACCCGGGATGAGTGTGCAAGCCGTCGCGCACAAGGTTGCCAGCATCGTGGGAAGCAGAAAATACGACTTGCGCCGCGGGATATGGCGAGTGCATCTCCCATTCCGGACACTTTTTCTTCTCGGCGTCTACCCCAACGCCCGTTCTCCTCTCCTACTTTCCCTGAGCCGCTTCGGTCTCATCGGCTTTGGTTTCAACATATACCGCATCACTATCACCGTTGCGGCCCTGCCCCCGTTTCCAATTTACCGTCTTACTTGTGCACATCGCGAGAACCTTATAATTACCACAACTCGTACTCGTCCCCCGTCAACTCCTGCCCTTCGGAGGTGTCGGCTTTCATTCTCCCGCCTCCCTCTCATCTTACTTCAACGCACACTGATACGGCGCGATCGCTAGCCGCCCTCGTGACATACATATAGGTCGGCGCACCGCCATCTTTGCCATCTCTGCCACGATGCCGCCGCCCGGGACGTCCAGCCAACCACGGCACCACGGAGCGAATGCTAGATCTCGAGACGGGGGTGCTGTGCACATGTGCAATACGGGGCGGTTGATTTTTGCGGCGGAGTGCGGTTTGTGCGGGACGAGGCATGATCCTCAATCACTGATATTCCCATGTCGTGTCGGTAGGTCTTCCGAAACCACAGGGTATATCTATATCCTTCTCTCCGCGATGCCTTTCAGCGTATCCGTATCGCTGATATGTCTTTTATTTTTATTTCGTCCGCCGCTCATCGCTTCTCGCGAGGAGTTATTTTCTGGACGAACAGAACACAAGGGAAATGTGCACGGCGTAAGTATGTAGGTAGATGGGGTACGTCTCCGCTCACTCAGTATGCTGTATCGCTCATTCTTTGCTTTTGTGTATACAGATAGATGCTCGCGATTGGTCCGGCGGCGAAGAAGTGATAATGATGTGCGTGTCGCAGCCACGCAGAGGATGTGCTAATACTGATACTGATACACGCGTTAGAAATCTAGGTACCTTACGAAGAGATGTGTCACGATGTGTGCGATATATGCATGCTTTCCGCTTCTGCGCTGAATCGTTCGAGAACACTATTCAAGGCGTTTGAGGCCACGCCGAGGCCGTGTTGGAATAGGCTCAAGGCGGGTACCGGCGGGTAAGGGCTGAAAAACATCATAACGTTTTGTGCACGGGCGAATCCGCATATCGGTGGAAAACCGCGTGTCCGACAGAAAGTGAGTCGTTTGATTTGAACTTATTTTCGGATCCTTTCATCTAGTAGACGCAGACCCAGATATGAACCGAATTTCCTACTTGTACGCGAGAAGAAGGATAAGTAGGCTTCGCTATTCGCTATTCGTTATGAATTTGATCGTGACTGCTCCTCCGCAACTCTGTGCACTTCTCTGCCGTACAGGATACCTAGAGTGAACTTAGCATTGAACAATCACTGCGTTCCGACCCTTCCTAGACTCAGCTTGAGTGTAGGAACCTAGAAGTAACTACATCGATGATTGAGGCTAGGTGCATAGAGAATAGTCTGTGGAGGTCTGTCTGGCTCTGGCTAGGTTGGCACAGGTAGGTCTAGGTCTGTGTAGGTTGAAACAGGGGCTTGTAGCCACCTACGCAAGGGGGGAAGGGACGCGGTTGCCCAGAATATTAGATGATGGAAATGTTCAACATTAAAATGTAAGTCTAGGTCTGTGCAGCTGAGTTTAGGGAGCTACCCTCATCTACACTGACTTGAGTTTAGGTGTCTTATTAGGTACTCGTAGAGCCAGACGGACATTACGTGTAGTCACCTAGATCGGTGGCTGTGTAGGGACCTACACCGACCTAGCTCCATCTGGCACAACCTACAGCACCTAGTCTTAGCTGAGTCTACGACGAGTGGGAACGCAGTGTCTGTAAGACTAGCCAAATAGCAATATCTGATTTTGAGCAACAAATGAAAAGCAAAAAACGAACTCAACCGACACAGGGATGGGGGGCTCATCGATGGGGCGGTGCTAATGTTGCTGTGACTTGCGACTCCGACTTCCCAAGTCGACTTTTGAAGTCGATTTTAACCCAGTCAAGTCACAAGCACGCAAGTCGACTTGAAGTCACTAGAATCGAGAGAAAAAATGTAAAATATTATATTTGTGATTCAAATGGTACTGTGGGAGAATGCTCTGGGAGCCTTTCCGTGCTCTGTATACACTTTTCTTTCACACTCAAGGTAAGGTAGAGGACAAGCAAATATGGTTGCCCCACGTGACTGCCCCAAAAGGAGCGATTCTGGGCTTGCACAATGAAAACAAAAAAATCCAGCTCAACAGTCTTCACTGCGGCGATCAAAAAATATTACCGGAGGAAAAAGGGCCTAGAACTATCATGTTCGATTTACGGCCCAACTATTACCAGAGATAAGATAGCAATGACAGCCTGGATATTACCTGTCAGATCTCTTCAGGTAATAGGCTGGCTGTTTCCCGAGGTAAAAGTCCGACTTTTACATAACAAAGGAAAGAACAAAGGAAAGTAAAAGTCAGAATTTTACCTCGGCAAACAGCCGGACTATTGCCGGAGGAGATGCGACAGGTAATATCCAGGCTATCACCGATATCTTATCTCAGGTAATATTTGGGCCGTAAATCGAACATAATAGTTCTAGGCTCTTTTTCCTCCGGTAATATTTTTTGATCGCCGCAGTGCTTGTGTGATTGTATTGGAACATTGTTCCCAAATATTTTGAGAAATTTTGGTTAAGAAATGAAGGACGAGTTCCCAAATTGATGTGGCCCGACAATACCATCGATTTCTGATCATTCTGGAACTAGTCCTTCAGTTCCCCACTTTTGAACAAGCTTTAACCATGAGTGTGTAGACTGAAACAATCCAAACAATACTGTTGAGCCAGAATTTTTATTTGAGTCCGAGTAAAGGTCGATTTTGGGGAATCTTGGGAAATCTTCTCAATAAGGCTAAATCACGTGGGGCAACCGTATTTGCTTGTCTTCTACCTTACAGTTCAGTAACTATTCGAAATTTCCACTTGTTCTACAGCTTCAACACAGCACAAGACATGCCCAAGCCATTCCCCCAACTCAATCTATCTGCAGATGAACTTCCATGGCGGACTGTGGCAAATGGATCAGGAAATGGGGACTCACATTTGTTTGTTCTCGCAACTGATGGTGCTGGGCTCGAACTCGCAAATTAGCAAGATGAGCAGCAAGACATCCCAAACCCGACATCCAGCGAGTGGGAAAGACCTCTGAGTAGGATGCATTATCGACAGTACCAGCGGTAAAGCTTTCCCCGGGTGATTGCATAGGATTCTGAGGAAGACGAACATGGTACATAACAAATATTAGCAATTGAAATATTTATACCTGTCCACGGGGCCTGTGAACGGTAACTTGGGGCAGCTTTGAAGTACATGGGACAACGGTCAAAATTAGTAGCCTCCAACATACATGGAAAGCCGCACTTGAGGACCAACCATCGGCGCTGATGTTGACTGGATCAAGTACTGAGTGCCGGTTTGGCACAGGGTTCTGTTCAGGTCCTTCAGGCATGGATGCCTATTCCGTCCCAAGCCCGGTATTTAATGCGAGGCAACCCAAAACGGTGCTACTGACACACTAAATGTGGAATTTCCCTGTCATATGCCACTAAGATGAGAGGTAGGGCAAATCTGTGACTGGTTATTGCTGGGAGAAACACCCAAGAAGCTCGTAGTGGGAGTCATAATTCATCGAGGGGGTCCAACAATAACTCACCTCAAATTCTCTAGCCCCGAAATGACCGAGATTGACTATTGACCAACAGATTTCCCATGGTTGAACAACTTCTATCTGCTGATTTCATTTCTTGTACTTCCTTAGATGGATTTATTACAACTTCAGGCTTCATCTCATCTGTCTAGTCGTGAGATTTAACCATTATTGTATACATCTTCCGATGTCAAGATCCGGTGGGACTTAGTATTCTACATGCTTCGACAGCTTCGATATCTTCAGCAGGTGGGTGGTAAAAAAAAGTAACTCAGTCAATTGCTGATCCCACGGTTCCCACCATAAGCCAATCACTAAATTCTTTGCCATGAATCGTGATGCTCAGTCATTTCGCCATCCTTTGGAGACCTGGCATTGGAATAGGCTTGAGATACTTGAATTGATTCCACAGCAATCTGTTATCTGTCACCAATGGAATTATTAACAGTATATTTAGCACTCGCATACCATTCAGACCATCATGTCCTCGGAAAATACCCCAATCCTCGCTGCAACCATCTCAGCTTTTGAACTCTTCCTGTCTGCATGGCAGGCGATGAAGGCAGACGATGATCTGGCAGTAGAAAATGTTGCATCCAGCATCTCACCAGGCTTGAATATTGCAAAGGATTACTACAGGAAGCTTGACGACTCAAATGCATACATCATCGCAATGTGTGCGTGCAGCTCTTGGTTTCATAAAATGACCTGCTGACTGATTAACCAAGTCATCAATCCCTCAATTCGGATGGATTGGATCAAGAAGAACTGGTTATCTGCCGATCAGGCCAGGGCGCGACGTGTTATATTGAACAAGGTATTCCACTCGTCCCAAATAAATGTATCTACTAATAGACTACTATTCACTCGTTTAAAAAGCTCGAAATGTATCGAGAGCGTCAGGATATTGCAAGTCCAATTTCACGTTCCAGTAGCCCGGGCTCTCAGGGTTCTCGTATCTCATCCCGATCTCGGGGACCAGCGGTTCCTGCAATGCTTGTCAACGCGGCAAACAAATACCGCAATTTTCAGCAAGCTCTCGACTTCTCCTCTGGGACTGTTTCCGGCCCCGGTTCTACTCGGACAATGGAACAAGAGATGAGTGGCTACATCCAGAGTCCGGCCCCTCCGACGCAAACAACTGATAGATTCACTGCATTCAGACCCCCCTGTAGGCACAGATGGGCCTACCCTCGCCGATCTCTGCCTATGGGTTGCCCACTCAAGCCGATGTTGGTCGACATTAATAGGTGTTGGCCGACATTGGTCTAGCGTCCCTACCAAGGCAAAGTCTGCCCACCTTGGTAGATCTTCGCCAATGGTGGTGTGCCTAACTTGGCCAACCTTGGCCAACCTGGGTCTAGGTTGATGTCAGTTGGAATGGCTGGACAGGTACAAACCATGTCGGATTTTGAATTTGGCTAACTAGGCTTAGCTAGGCTCATCAGCCTACGTCAGTCTATGAGTGCCTATTCTGGTCGGAATACCTAGACCAACCACGGCAGGGATGGGCAGATGGATGGGCAGGGGTCGGCACACTGGTCTGCCTACACATCTGCCTATCGGGATCCGGCAGACCTGTGCCTACAGGGGGGTCTGAACGCAGTGATTGGGTATTGGATGGTAATGGATTCATTCAACTTGTGATTATAGCTTTCATCGCTCGGTACTTTTTAGAATCAAGGAAAAACAACATGGCCCACAATCTATCGCCTGTTCACTGATTACGCGCTACATCTGTGGCATCTGAACGGGTTTTCTCTTCGTCAGCAGAGACAGAGACAAAATGTCGAAACCGGATGAGTCCCCTTCTGATGGAAGCACTATAGATGCTAAAATTCAATCACAAGAAATCTCGATTGAATTTCATGGCCGAATGGCAGTTGCCTCCAATCCCGCCTGAGGATGAAGATTGGCTCTGACAACTTGCTTCAACCGACGATAATGATCGCAGTGCAGCGATTCAGGCAATCAGAGAGCTTTTTGACATGGCTGACAATATTCAGATGCCGGAAGAGGACATTGGCGCGTAGCGAAGCAAGAAAGTAGCAGTGGGATAACGTTGAAATTGTACTTGTAAATTATGTATGTGTCTGGCTATCGGAATTGAATATTACTGGTCCTTCTGTTCATCTTATATTGCGACTCAAGGCTGCGCGCAAAAATATCTAAAAAATGCCCGACTTCATCGACTCGAGTTGACTCAAGTCAACTTCAAGTCAACTTGATTGGACGCAGTCGAGTCGAGTCAAGTCGAATACACCGCGAAGTCGACTTTTCGAGTCGTGACTCGACTTTTGGAGTCGCGGCAACATTAGGTGGTGCTCGTAGGAGCAAGTCAAGAGGACGAACCTGAAGGTGACCTCCTGCAAATCTTCTTAAAACACGAAGCCGGCATACCATGGCCCATATGGCTGAAGCAGCAAGCCTACTGCAATTTTCTGTCATTACTTGATCTCATAAAAAGTAACTACTACAAGCGAATGTCGTTTTCACGAAAGAACCACCTATGTTCCCAATCCCGCCCCCTCGTCGCCATTAGCGGGTCTCTTTAAACCCAGCCGCAGATCATCAGAATTTCTGTGGTTCCAATCAATTAACCTGGTTGCGCACAAGCCATACGAGCCATCTGGTGGCTTCTTTGCTGTGCGCACCATATGGCTAATGGCTCATATAACGTATGAAACTGTGTTTCATTTGATCATTCTAGCCTTCATTTCGGCCATGTATCATCTCTAAATTTCAGTTGGCGTCGAGCTTCGGTGGCCAGGCGCCAACTTGAACCCAAAATCATACATTCCAGCCTTTTTGGCTTGAGTTAGGAAGTATTTAGAGCTCGAAGTGGATTTGGAGTAATGCATGAACATTTACTACAATGAGCGTCATTTATGAGCAAAAGTCATCAGGGATGTGCAAAGCCATACGAGCCATTAGCCATACGTTTGCGCACAGCAAAAAAGCCATCAGATGGCTCATATGGCTTGTGCGCAACCTCTCTATTGTCTCCAGGTTGGCCGCACAGCGGGCTTGGCTCCTCTTCCCTTCGTGGGATGCAATGTTTATGAACTGTGCAAGTGCACCTTCATACGCAACTCTTGACCCAGCAATGTCCTGCTTTGCTGCGCGGTTAAAAGCAAGGAGCTCCAGATTGTGGGCAATACCAAGTGGGTAACCTATGGCCTGTGTAGTTACAAGGGCCCGAGCAATTAACTCAAAAGCCTCATCATAGCGTCCAAACCACATATGGTTGGCTGCAAAGAGCCGCAGGCTTTGGTCGATCATCAGCAGATACCCTGCTCGCTCCGCATAAGATAGTGCACGTTCAGCCGCCGAGCCCGCAGCTACATGGTCTCCGAGCCAGCTGTACGTGCGTGACATGTAAGCAAGACATTCTGCTATGCTTGCTGGACTATCTAGTTCCAAGAATATCACTATTGCTGATTGGAGTGTCATCAAAGCCTCGTTAGATTCTTCGGTCCAATGAAGAAAACGCCCGTATGCGAGCAAACCGCGGGCGACATGGTGTTTGCTGCTAGCGTCAAATGATAGGTACGCTTTAGCCTCGAGAGCAGCCTCACGTCGTCTCTCCTTGTCGCCAATTTCTTGAGAGTCGTTGAGGATCCTGGTTAGTGTCTGGGTTAGAGGTTAGGGTTAGGCGCCCAGGTGTCTGCGAGGCTCATTGAGCATATGCCTGCCCTAATACGATCCGTTCCATTGGGTAAACTTTTGAAGTGGTGACGGGCTTCTTCGAAATTTTGGCGAGCCTCTTCGTATCGATCAAGGCGGTGAAATATCTTCCCTAAGCAATAGTGGGCCGCGGCAACATGGCTGAGATCTTGCGCCTCGCTTGCCACCTCCAGTGCATGTGAGATCACAACCGTGCTAGGCTTGGTATAGAGCTGGTAGAAGCTAAACCCGATAAGAGCGTCGAGAGCAAGCGGGAGTAAATTTCGAACGTCGATTTGCATGAGCAGACCTTGAATATTTGTCTGCTCGCTCCCGAAGGCCACCAAATTACCCTTGAATTTAGCATCGTCTGGAACAGATTGGTGGGCGAGGACATAACGATAACAGGTGTCATGTACCTGCTCTCGAATGTCCTCTGGGATCGATCTTGTCGCGCCATGTACGCTTGAATGGTGGGACGAACAAAGATACGAGAAGTCTCGAAATCCCCGTCCCCTTGTTCGACCAATGCTGCGGTCCGCAGGATTTCGATAGCCGCGATGTGCGAGGACAATCTCGGGGCCCACCGTGACAGATTACTGCTCGTTGTTCCAGCTGGAAGCACGGAGAGGATGGCGAGGAGTGTGGATGCCTCGGAATTCGAGGCCACGACTTCGCGATTCACCGACATGCTGATCGTACGGTCCATACTTTGAGAGGATCCTCGGGATATCATGTCGGTGCCAGTTTTACGCCACTGCTCCAATAAATATTCTGGAGAGGCTCGTGAATGTTTCCCCACTTTTGCCATGAGCAATATTGCCAAAGGAATGCGGTCAATGGCGTCCAAAAGCTCGTCCAGCTTGGGTCCATCGACCACGCCTGGATATATTCTTTTAAAGGAGGTGCGTGCTGCAGCTGGATCAAAGGGAGGCAATTCTCGATGTTGCCATTCAATATCGTCAGTGGGAGGGAATGCAGAGGTCATGGTGACCAAGAGAGTGATATGTGGAAGTTTGGCCAGTCGAGCAAGGATATCGCCGACTTTGTCCTGATCATAACCTGAAAGCCATGCGGTTTCAAAATTGTCGAGAAGCAGTATTCGTCGGTCCTGAGAGGCTTCGAGCTCTCTAATCAGAGGTTCGAGTGTGTCGTACGATTCTGCCGTGATGCGAAGCTGGGTGTAAAGGATGCGACGAAGAAGATCGACAGACTTGGCTTCGACGCAAGGAACCCAGAACTGATACTCCTTTCGAAATATTTGGTTCACAACGGCGCTCTCCATGACGGCAAGTGCTAGACTGGTTTTTCCCATTCCCCCAGGTCCGGTGATGCACACCCGGACAGCGGCCTCGTTGGTGAGGAGGGAAGTAATATCGTCAACGAACGATTGGGCCCGTAGAATAATTCACGCTTTGTCGGCATGTCTTGTATGGTGACCGTTGATGGTGCGGCATGAGGTTTGTTGATATCGTTGACGGTTTGCTCAATTTTATCGAGTTGCTTGGTCACGTCAGAGTAGTGCGACTTGATCCTGTGAAGCAGATCTTCTACGCGGATCTCATGTGCGACCTACAAATAATTGGGAGCCCGCATCGACAGAGTAGCGGTATAGCGCACATGGAATTGTTCCAACGCCGCATTTACACGGGCGACACAGTTGTTGACCCTTTCCTTATTTATGTCCCGGAAGAAGATCAAGAGGAAGCGGCTTTGCTGTTTGAGAGCGGCCAAGTCCTTCACAATATCGTTGAGGGTACTAATAATGGAAGTGAGCGTAGGGAGATGAGAATGCAGATGGACTGACCAGTGAAGATTCTTGATTCTGGCCTGAAGGTCCGCCGAGACCTCCCCATCGGGAACAAGGTCGATAATCGTAACCGCAAGCTGATGGACACGCTCTTGAAGGCCCTTGACACTCTCTTCAATTACAGTTGCGTCCTGAGATCTATGAGTCTCGGTGATCATGCATTCTGGAGGGATACATGCCTCACAAGCCTCGATGACCGCGATGGCAATTTTGGCAAATTCCGCTAGAAATGGCACCGGGATGACACTGGCTAGAGTCTCGAGCACCGCAGCTAACTGCTCGCCGGCGCCCATCATGTACGCTTCGGTGGTCGGCGTGGCATGGTCATTCTGGTAACTAGTCAGCAGAATGTATCATAGGGAAATTGTAGCAGACGTACACCAGTAGTCCGTGTGAGTCTGCGCAACAGCTCTCGAGGACTGGCTTCGTGGCCGCCTAGAAAAACGCGAAAAGAAGTGGGTCATAATGCTCCTCCAGGTGAATTAGCTTTCGGGCCCAGACAGATAGTGCTGAGAGGAGCGTGAAGAAAGGCGAAAGCGGTGCTTTATGGGAGTTTATGGGAGTTTATGGGTCCTTGTGTAGCGACTTCCACGGTCGACAAGGATCAAGTCTTCCTGTCAACATATGACCGCGATCCGATGCCAATAAGAGTTCATTGTTCCCGATTTGTCTTCCTGTCAATATATGGCCGCGATATGATGCCACTGAGGGTTCATTAGAACGGGATTCATGCTCTTGCTTCTTCCTCCCCTGTGGCGTTCCAGCCTCACTCAATGACGATTCGCTTGGCGCAGCACTGCCAGGGGCTGTCGAAGGACGAAGTAGAGCAAGTCCCTACATTCGCTTTTTTTCTCCAGCATCCTCTTGCACATATCCGGAACTGCTTCGCCTTCCTCGCCGCGCCGAATTCAGTAGCCTGCCCCCCTCCGTCTGCCCGTCATGTACCCGCATCTGTCTCCTTCCATCCGTTCTGCGCCTTGCAGTGCCATGCCTCATGTTTTTCTTCCTATAACTCTCCCACTAGCTGCGCGCTTCAGTTCATTTTCAGATTACACTGTGTCCATATCTTTCCATTGAACTCCGGCAGGGGGAAACGCAACATGTCTCTCTTTTGTTTTGAAGTTCATTTTCCAGTTTATTCCCGACCTCGGCCCACCCATGGATACTATCGAACTTGCAGACAACGTTAAGCAGCTAAATTGAAAGGAAGGCTGGTAACAACGACCTTGGAATTTTTGGCCGCTCTTAATATTGATAATTTGAGGCAATTGTGAGATCTACGTTTCTCTTTGTGTCCGCACAACCCGAATAATACGCGTCTGCTTGACTTTCCCGCAACAAAATACAATATTTTCTACTGTTCCCAACTTACGCCGGAACGAAGCCAAGGTATATCTTGTTGATTTTAATAGTACAGTCAATGTGTTCAGACTGCCCTGTAGGCACAGGTCTGCCAGATCCTGATAGGCAGATGTGTAGGCAGACCAGTGTGCTGACCCTTGCCCATCCATCTGCCCATCCCTGCCGAGGTTAGTCTAGGTCTTCCCACTGGATTAGGCACACATAGACTCGCGTGGGCCGATGAGCCTAGCTAAGCCTAGTTAGCCAAATTCAAAATCTGACATGGTTTGTACCCACCCAGCCATTCCAACCAACACCAACCTAGACCCAGGTTGGCGAAGGTTGGCCAAGATAGACACACCACTGTTGGCAAAGATCTACCAAGGTTGGCAGGCTCTGCCCGGGTAGGGATGCTAGACCAACGTCGGCCGATGCCTATTAGGGTAGACCAATGTCGGCTTGGGTGGGCAGTCCGTAGGCGGAGATCGGTGAAGGTGGGCACATCTATGCCTATGGGGGGGTCTGAATGCAGTGAGTATCGGTCACGTTATAACAAAAAACGAATAATAGCAGTGCAGGAGCCATTTGACGCGACTACAGGGTCCGCCCCGCAGCGCAGACCTTGTAAAAGGTCAAATGACTGATGTCAACTATGCGGAGCAATAAGTGCACGTTATTCCTCCAGAAACATGGGAATTTCGAGGGAAATAAGAAGTAGTGGAGATCACGTGTATGTGAATCGGAAGAAAGCAAAGAGATTGAGATTTGGGTCATCTTACCCCCACCCAGCCCCGGCCGGGTTCATACCTCCTCGAGGTGTACATTAAAAGAGGAGGCGCCGTGCACACACTCCCTCTCTCTGTACGGAAGAGATACTGGGGAAATGCCAAATAAAACAACGGTCCGCAAGACGTGGACCTCGCCGCGAAGGCGGATCTGCCGGAATTGCAGGTCAAGAGGATACCGGACCACATGGGCGCAGCACATACATTAGCTTGCTCGAGCACACTCGTCAGGGCTTGGATCTTCTCCACCGCCACATTCGTATGCTCGATCACGCTTGCAGTGGATGAGAAATCCGCCTGCATTTTCTGCATCGTCAACTCGACGCGGGTGGACGACCTGATCTGAAGGCACGGCGCAATCAGACGCCAGGTGAGATGTGATAGTTTGGACGCACCTTGAACGCCTCGGAGGCGGCATCCAGCCGCGAGGTGAAGCGCGCGAGCCGACTCTCATCTTTCCGCAGACGCAGCACGCGGCGGAAACGGCCTGGCTTGACCTGGGCTGCCATCGCCGTGGAGATTTCACGCAGCAGTCTAGAAAGCGGCGCATGAGGGAGAGCCAGCGGCATTTAGAGACGTAAACGTACTCTTCGAATCCCAGGATGTCTTGCAGCATCCCTGGGGAGATCGCACTAGCCTCCGCAGCGACGGCGTTGTAGATCGCGTCGAGGATCCCGACCAGGCGCCATGCGAGCACCTGTGCATTTTCGTCGGACGCGGAGATGCGCTGTCGGGGCGTTAATCATCCGATGTAGAAGAATGGCAGCAGGTATTTACATCTGCGAGGTCCCACACCGCCAGGACCCCGCCCACGGCAGACTTGAGTGGCGGGAAGACATCAGTGGACTCCTTGAGGAGAGCGAGGGCCGTTCGGATTGCTTCGGAAGGCACCGCGAGCAAGGGTGGTGCTGAGCTAGAGTCAGCGACTGGTGCAGGGGCCCACCCCCTGTGCCGCCCACGCGGCCTCAGACTCATTCACGAGCTTGAAGGGGGCCAGCTGAGACTAGACGTGGCAAGGTCGGTCGTCAGTTCTTATGGGTTCCAAGTGCTGTAGAGGTCCAAAGATGGCCCTACGGCTGTGCATGGGCTGTTGAGCGGTAGACATGGACAGCCTCGTGCATGAGAATTCGATCTCATTTGGTAGTCAATCTAACCTTACCGAGTAAGTTGGTTACATCTGGAAAGGCACTTCTCGTACTCGGGTAGGGTTCTGTAGACGCGTAGAACGATTCCAAAAACAGCGGATGTGATATCCAGCATTTGCATCACGGCAAACACATGGTGAGACACAGCTTAGATCATTGGATCAAGATGAACCACCGCTCTTTGTCTTTAACCTCCATCTTCCTCAATCCCCCCTCAGGCTCCTGCGCTCTCCTCGCAAACGTTAAGTATCCTGGCGATGCGCAAGTCCGACGCGTCGCCAGCCCGAGGTCAAGCGTAGGAGGTCGGCCACAGAGATTTCTACGAAATATCCAGTGTTGGGAACGCCAGTGAGGCGCTAGGACGAGCCATCGGTCGCGCGTACTTAGACAGAGACGCTGGAGGTGAAAAGCAAAAGAAGGCCGGGATTTGATCCGGTCATCGACACCGCCACATCATCCCTTTCTTCCACTACGGTGATGCGCTCGCCTCGGCATGCGCTATCTGGCGCTGATGCTCCACAAGAATGATATGTCGCGCTCCGGTTCGTCCGCTGTCGCGTTCCCGCCTCACGCAATGACGAATCTATCGGCGGTGGGTCTGTCGAATTCTTTTTTCTCCAACGTCCCATCCGTCATCCGCTTGCACATGTTACCACCTGCTTCCTATTCCTCGCCGCACCGCATTCAGTAGCCAGCCCATCTCCGTCTGGCCGGGATCGACCCGCACCTCTCTGCGTCCTCACCCCGCCTCGTCTTGCTACCCTTTCCAGCCTCGGGTTTCTTCCTATAACGCTCCCGCTAGCCGCGCGTTCTCCTTCCCATGACCCTTGCTTGACTACGGCTACCGCCAATCTAAGCCCACTCCTGAATCCCACAGCCCTTCCTCCCCGCGCGCCCGTGTCTGCGTCGGATTCCCCTCGCCCATCCCTTTCTTCTTATTTGCATCATCCCCTCCCTCCTACTTGCAACGCATCTCCCCGTCCATTCCGTGGCCGCAGTGTCAATCACTACACTTCTTTTTCCACCACCATCATCGCCCCTCTCCATCTCCGTTCATATATTCCTTACCTGCTGTCTTCCGTCGTCCTTTCCAGCCCTTTCCTCCTGCACTCCCGGCCCAGCGTCCGTGTCCCCACATTCTTTTCCACTGTTCTCCTTTATGGATCTGCGTGCTGATTTCATAGTAAAAACCGAGCAATACGCACATACGACATTCTTCTTGAACGCGCGGCGTCGAGAGTAGTTTGCGCTCGAGGAGCGCTTTATGATCCTTCACCGAAGGTGCGTATCTCGTCTTTCCTGCTGACTTTGCTTCAAATTCGCCCCTGTAAATTTGGCTTGCACTTTGCTAACTTGTCCTCTCGTTCTCAGATGCCGGTATACGACCTCAAACCCGAGACGAGCGTCCAAGGCGTCGCGCACAGGGTTGTCAGCATCGTAGAGAATACGACTTCGTTATGTGCGATTCCGCGCCGCCGGATATGGTGAGTCCATCTCCATTCGGGCACTTTTTTTCTTCTTTTCTTGGCGTCTATGCCAACGCCCGCTCTCGTTTCCTCCTTTCTCTGCGTCCCATCGGTCCTATGGGCTTTGGTTTTAATATATGGATAATTACTGCTGCGTCCCTAACCCGTTTTGTTTCCGTTTCACATTCACCGTCCTCACCTCTGCATTTTGCGAGAACCTCACCCCGACTCTACGTACTCGTTCCCCCGCCATCTCCTGCCCTTTGGAGTCATCGAATTCAATTTCAAAAGTTGTCGCCCGCTCCTATTAACCGTTCTTTAACGAAATCCTCGGCGATTCTTTGCAAAGGTTATTTTTCTCTATTTATCTCATTTAACCCATCGATCCCGAATTCTTCTCCTTTTCAACACTGCCCTTTCATTGGCGACCAATCAGCTGACCTACACGCAGTATTCATTGACAGACCAGTTTCTCGCAGCTAATTAATTAAACTTTCTTTCAAGATTTCTTCGCTCGGTTGTCCTGATTTCCCCGTGTATCCCTTCTCCTTTGTGTTTCCTCAGCTCTTGCTCTTGAAGTAATCCCTTATATTCTCGAATTCCTTTACTGTTGGATGCAGCCTTTTCATTTGTGAGCGGCCACCTGACCAGTGTGCAGTCTTTCCTGACAGGACACGTTACTGTTGGCTATGGCACAGCTCGATTCAATCCTTGTTACTGGGCCGATGGGCCACGCACTCCTGCCGGTTGTGGACATATAAAGTTGAGTTTCTATGCCCTCGTGAGGCACAATCGTTGGGCCTAGAATGAGGTTTATGATCGACGGCATGCTGACGCGAGCAGATCTTTCTGCTCTCCGCCATCATCAGCGCCGTCCGAGGTCCTTCGCCTTCGCCTCCAGTTTGGGCATCCTTGGATTTGGATTCCTGTTCCCCACCCACCCTGGCCCTCTTGAAACTACGCAATTTATTCTGGATACTTCACCCTCTGGCTTATATTCACAGGGTATCAGCGCCACCACCAATCCCTCAGCCTTGGTGAAGCCATCCGCCGGTTATCCTTGGCGTCCCACTGGCGCCGGGGATTTCGCCCGCTCCCAATTCATAAACGACCACGGTCACGTCAGCTTAAGGAGTTCATAAAGTGGTTATTTCTGTTCGACCGGGAATCCTCTGCCCACTGTCTGCATCCTCAACTCACTAACCTACAATATTCTTCTCCGGGGACAGTAACAGCCCAATCTGTAACATTTCTGTATACTGGTGGTTATTTTCGGACTCGCATTCCATGGTTAAATCATCGCTGCTGCTGCTATTCTCGGGTCTCTGCTGGTATGGTTTGTTTCCTCAAGTTGCATCCAATCATCGTCCGTGTCCCAGCTGTGGTCAAGCCGCTGAATCTCTTTCGTTGGGGTCGAATGAATTTGGTTTCCTGTCAAGAATGTTATCTTTTAGTATTTCAAACCATCTGTGTTGTGCCTTCCATCATTTCTTCGCTCTCCCATGTTCGTGGTTGCTTCAATTTCTGGAATCCTGGAAGACTTGCCTGCCAATTCATCCTGCCACATTGATTCAATGACTTTGGTTCTCTTGGGCTTGGCTGGTTTACATTCAAAATCCTTCTGTGGGCACAAGATCGTGCGTTAAACAGGATTATTACGGGTTCACACCGTGTTGTGACAGTCCATTTCACGGCACTATATATGGCGGTATGTATGCACGCAAATTCAATTCATTTTTGTTTTCCCTCTACGGTGTGATTTACCGGAGCGAAGTGGCGGTACCTCTTGTGCTACTTCACGGGTCCTAAAGCTTGTTCCCTATTAAACTCCCAGGGCCGGGTCACGTGCATACATTAATCACTGTCAATTATTCCTGTCAAGCAGCGCGAGATCACTATCGTAAGGCCACGTAGCCATATCCCTTCCTTCCACTGCCATCGAAGCTCTCCAAAACTTCTTCCAAGATGAGCATGCAGATTTCAGGTACCTTCACGGTCTTCAATGTGTTGCCCTTCATTCATACTGTAGTTGTGAAGGAATCTCTGTGACGGCCCTTGGCACAATAAAGACCAAAAATCTGGTCGTAAATGTCTCTGTCGACGGTCGCACAATCAAGAAGGAAAGGTTTGAGAAGAAAGGTTCTTCGGGGCCATGCAATCTCGAGTTTTATCCTCCTTAGTGAGTGAAGCCCAGAGTAAAGGAGATTGTGCCAAACCTTTTGAAACACTAGCTCCGTGGAAGATGTGCTGCGCCTGGAACTTGTCAAGGATAGTTACCTTAGTCTCAAGCATCCCACAGTTCTGGCTGCGACTACCTTTACTGTTCAAGATGCAAAAAGGATTCTGCACGATCACAATGTCGTTGCACTTGCAGGTATGTGAACATGATGCGGAGCTTCAATGTGTATCCTGACGCAACTTACGGATTACCGCCTGTCCAACGGGATGGCTGAATTCAACCTTAGCTTCAGTATGGTGTGTCATTGGACCTGATTTTGGTTCACTGGCTGAATGGAACTCGCAGAAACCGAATCCTGGGCAAGACTCAATTCTGGCAGGCAGCTTGGTGGCGAAGGACTTGAAGAGTGTTTTGGAACATTTGGGCACAAGCTATACGGTGTTCGAAGCCTTTGTTGCAGCTTCTTTGGGGTTACAGCTGTTTCCGAAAACCTTGAGACAAACTTTTTATTTTGCCAGTGCCGAAAATTTTGATGGCTGCTAAGGATTGCCCGTTTGGGTGTTGCCGAGCCTAACCGAGGACAGCCGAAGCGCCAGAATTTATCACTCCGCTCAGTTTTGCCTAGCCACCCTTCGCGTCAGCTGATGCGCCTTCCCTCAGCTCTTTTGCAACTGGACTTTCCGGGCAGAGCACATTGAGATTGCATTCTGTGTAGACGCCGCAGAATTTTTGGCCGCTGGCAGATGTCTAAATATAGCTGATCCGACGCCAGATCTGGTAATCCTTAGCAGCCATCAAAATTTTCGGCGCTGGCAAAATAAAAAGTCTGTCTCAAGGTTTTCGGAAACAGCTGTAAGTGAGGTGGGTTAATTCCAAGGGTCGACAACCGCAACACCATGACAGTGCTACAGATCAATTCCATAGCCAAAGCTGTCCTCGCTAGTGTTGATCAGGTCAACAAGGTGAGGGCCTTGTCTACATTAAATTAAGCATATCTTTGAGATTTCAGATCCTGCACGTGGAGAACAAGTTTGTTCAAGATATTCGGGGTCTAGTCACTGACATGGCTTCTTCATTGGATCTCATAGCAACAAGCAAGCAGTTTGCCACTTTGGAGCAGCTGAAACAGGCACTTGATGAAGTAGATCATCTCATGCGAGATGCAACAAACTTCATCTTCCGATACAAATCACAGTCTACTCGCTGTACGTGGAAACAAGTACCTTGTTATGGAGTTCTAATTTCAACACATAGCACGGATACTCGTGTTAAATTCGAGCACAACTTCAAGAGATGAACTAGACCAACTCACCATGAAATTCAAAATGTTCAAGGAACAATTTGACAGAGGTCTTGCGCTGCAATCTGGGCTTGCAGTTGCAGACCTTGTGAATAAAGCTGGTAGGCAGGGATTCTGGTCACGAGTGGTGATGTGATATTCATAAATTCCCAGCACTCCTGGGGGGCAACAAGGTTCTGCAAGTACTGAAGCTGAAGCACGGAAAGAGTAGAGGCAGCCATGATAAATGCATGGAGGGAACCCGTGCAGAAATCTTGAAATCTATCGAGGAATGGATTGATGATGTGGATGGGCCAAATCTGTTCTGGCTTTACGGTCATCCAGGCACAGGGAAGTCAACAATTGCCACAACACTCAGGAATCACCTTCAAAACACTGGCCGCCTTGGCTCTAGTTTCTTCTTTAGGTGTTAGGACTTCACAGTGCAGACACCCGAGACTCTGTGGTGCTCAGTTGCCTACGATTTGGCACAGCAGTACCCAGCTATCCGCCGTGTGGTGTTGACTCAATTACAAAGTCACAACATTGATCCAGATGGGTCCTACCATGAAACAATTCTCGATCAGCTGATTGTGACAATTTTGGGTGTCGATCTCCAGAAGGAGCACGCCAAACTGCCTGTGGTGGTCATTGATGCCCTGGATGAATGTGGTGGGCGACAACAAGATACTTCATCCTTGGAAAAACTCCTCGAAACCCTCAGCAGGTGGCAGTCACTTTCCACCCAAGTCAAAATATTTGTAACCAGTCGTGATGAGGGGGATATACGGCCTGTGCTGGGAAGGGGGGGATTGTCATCCAGGGTCCTTGAAGTTGGCCGCGATGTGTCAGAGGACTCGTCTCGAGATATCAAGAAATATCTGAAGCACCACCTCAATCAAATTGGCCAACGTTACAAGATCAATGATCCTTGGCCAACCACGACACAACTACAATCACTGACCAACACTGCAGCCGGATTATTCATCTGGGCCAGTACCGTTGTTAAACTGGTTAAAGCTGGGCCACCAAAGGCGGAATTGGATCGAATCTTACAGATGACCACTACTGGGTGGGAAAGTGGCACTGACACTTTGAGCCAGCTCTACGACGGGATTTTGACCTCAAAATTCACCACATCATCGCAGCTCGGTCTCTTCGCCAATGTCACTGGTGCTGTAATTGTAGCACGGACCACGCTCACGCTCGATCACTTGTGCCAACTACTTTGGGAACTTGATCCCCATGATGTCAGATGGACATGTGAACAGCTGAAATCGGTTCTGGAAATTGAAGGAGGCTTGCGGATCGTTCACCAATCATTTTTAGACTTTCTCGCCACCCTTCCCTCGAATTCCAAGTTCCGCTTTAACAAAGCTAATCACGAACTGCGACTTACAGCTGCCTGCTTTGCGACCATGGAGGCATTGCACTTCAGTCGAATCGTCCTACTTTCAAAACGATGATGACCCTAGTCTTGCCAACCGAATTTCTGGTCCGCTAAAGTATAGTTGTCAGTTCTGGGCAATCCATCTGAAGAACTGCAGATCCGGAGCATTTCCATCCAGTAGGATTGCCGATTTCATGAAGTCGCAACTTTTATGCTGGCTAGAGGTCATGAGCATCGAACGGATGGTGGGACAGGCCGCTGAGTCGTTGGAATCATTGATGGTATGGAGTACGGTAAGTCGCCAGTGTTGTCATCATTCAACGAACGCGTATGCTACTAAAGGTGTATGCACTCGAGCGATCCGGATCCGTGCAAGACTCCGAGTTCCGAGTCGTAACGATGCGGAGAGTTGCCAGTTCTCCTTGACCCAAGATCGACAGAGTTAAGTATTCCAGGCTGGAAGCATGCACCGATGACCATGATGGAGACCGGTTAGGGACCGCCCGGATCACACTACTTTCAGAGACACGAAATGTGCGGGGTATTCGTGAGGTGCGCGACGAGTCGGCCGCGCCGTCAGCCCGAAGTCAAGCGTAGGAGGTCGGCCGGAGAGATTTCTATCTATCTGGTGTTGGGAACTCCAGTCGAGGGGTCCAGGACGAGCCGTCGGTCGCACGTACTAGAGAGACGATGGAGGTAAGAACAAAGAGGCTGGGATTTGATCCGGACACCGACACCGCCTTGACACCGCCACACCATCTCGTTCTTCCACTACAGTGATGCGCTCGCGCTCGACATCCGCCATCATCTGGCTCCACGAGAACAATCTCGACTATGTCGCGCTCCGATTTCTACCTTGTCGCGTAATGTCCGACTCACGTTCCTGCCTCCCGCAATGACGAATCTCTGGGCGCAGGGGCTGTCGAAGCACGAAGTAAGGCAAGTGCACGTTGGCCGTACATTCGCTTTTTTCTCCAGCATCCCATCCGTCATCCGCTTGCACATGTCCCCACCTGCTTCGCCTTCCTCCCCGCGCCGAATTCACTGTAGCCTGCCCGTCTCGGTCTGCCCGTCATGGACTCGCATCTCTCTGCGTCCTCGCCGCGCCTCCTGTTGCTACCCTTTCCAGCCTCATGTTTTTCCTCCTATAAGTATAACGCTCCCGCTGGGCGTGTTCCTTCCCACGTCCCTTGCTTGACTACGGCTCCTCTCGATATCTTCAATCCCTTCATCGCCCGTCCCTCAACTCAACTTGTCCATCTTACCTCCCCCTACCCACGTCGTCCTCACGCCCAACAAACGACCCCTTCATTCTTTCTCTTGACCTCCGTGCATCCTCGCCTTTCCGCCTTGAACCAGTCCAAATACACTCCCACCGCCCTTCCTCGCCCCACTCGCCTCCCGCCATCTCCCGTCCTTCGGAGTCGTCGGCTTCGATTCTCCCGCCTCCCTCCTTTACTACTTACTTCACCATACCCCGAGATCGCTAACGACCTTCCTCACATGTAGGTATACAGGTCGGCGCCACCACCGGCGCTCTCCTAATGTAAAGAATTAAGGAATTTAAAGGTACTATTTTTTCCTGCTCACCACGGCGCGGGAGCGCGGAGCGGATGTCCAATCCCGAGACGGGTGCATACTGCACATAATGAGCGTGTGTTCAATGCGGTGCGGTGCGGGCGCCTGATTTTTTTGCGGTGGGGCGGACGGTTGTGCGGGATCAGGTCGGAATTGTACAGGACGTGTGGAAGACCAAGGCGAAGACACCGACGGTGCGTGATTTCTTTTTCTTATTATTAACCGCTGATATTCGTGTCACTGCGTTCCGGCCCCCTGTAGGCACACCCTTGCCTACGTTCGTCTACGTTCAGCTACATGGGTCAAAGTGCGTCGATCGCCGTAGGCAAGGGGACATCGGCACAGCCTTGCCTATGTTCGCCTATGTTCGTCTACATCAGCGTACCACAGGGGGCAAGCAACGTGGCTTATTTGTAAATAAGCCAGCGTTGCTTGTATGCGGCTTATGCGTGGCTTACATGCAGCTTATGTGTGCTTCGATTAGATAGAGATAAGATTTGATCTGTGTCGGGCCGCAGATCCTCAGACATCGTGTGAAACGGTCTTTGACTTTGATCTTCTCATCTACATGCACTGACACGTTCAATCTACTCGCCTTTCCTACAGGTCCTGGTCTCCTTGTACTTGTATTATTCCTTACATGAAATTTAAATGAGCTGGAATTACAAATCAATGAGTGCAGCATATTTGGCGGTCTTGTTGGCGCTTCGGTAGTACAGTTTTTCACGGGTCAATGATACAAACAAATTTAAATGCCAGTTTGGGGTCAGCACAGGAGATATTTGGGCAGTCTGAACCAGCAGATACTAATTAATATCCCTCAATAATGATCTCCCCAAGTTTGAGATTTTTTCGAACCTTGTGGCCGGCGAACAGAATTAAAAATGTTGTATCATTGACCCGTGAGCCCAAAATCAGTGCCAAACAATGACCAAACAATCACTTTCGCGGTCCTATCCTGCGATTACCGAGGTCTATAGGGACCCAAACTACACTCAGTACATGTTTCTCATATCAGGTCTTCAATATAGAACAGGTTTTAGGGCCAATGGTCCATTGCAGGGGGAGAAAAAAGTTGTATCATTGACTGGTCTGTATCATTGACCCGTGATTTACTGTATCATTGAGAATTTCATGGGGCCCAGAATTCCATCAGGGTGACAGAATGTGGCTTGGGTCATATTTGGCCTCTGACCGACATAGAATGTGTGAGTGGTGCGGTGCTTTCGAGCCTTTATGGCCAAATCTGGGCATAACCTATGTCTTTTTTGTGGGAAGATGGCCCACAATCTCTCTTGTCCTCGCTCCCGTGACGCCATCACTCATCTGAATCCTGGAATTTCTTGTCCCCAGTCCTAGCTTTCTTGTAACTGTGTGTATATCCCACAGGAATCCTAGCAAGCACATGCAAGGATTTGAGTTACCAACTACTTAGGAATCGGAACGAGTCAAGGTATGAAAACATTGAAAAGATTGGCCAAGCTGCTGCCACCTTGCTATATGTCACCTGCCATGGCTTTGGTAGTGTATTTGCTGCGGAACCTCGCTGTCGGTTGAGCACAAACCCTGCCCCTCCCTTGCACTGGTAAGCAGCCCAAAAACACACTGTCCCTATGTGTCTGCGAAAATTTTGTGGTTTCCAAGCCTGCATGCGCAATTCAGTGTTGTTCAACTTGGTCCTGCAGCATCACTACCCTTCCCAGCCAATGTACCTGCGAACTGCACTGCCAATCTGGTGCATACAGTCATCAACTGCGCTGTCCTGTAGTGCTTTCCTGACAAACATGGCTGGGACATAACAACAGAGAGGCCTCCCGGCGCCATCAGCATGTAGGAGCACACACAGACTGACTGCCACATCAACGCATGGGCAGACATGTTAGCAGTCATCCCTACCTCCTCCTATTCTCTCCCCGAAGTCTCATATCCGTTGTGGCGTGTATAGCTCACCCCCATGTCCCGCAACATCACAATCTCTTGTTCTTCCTTTTGACCACATAGAACCCAGTATTTCTGCTCTCGCAGTAAATATAAGTGCATTGTGGTGCCCAATCATTCCTCGGCGCACTAACCCATACATCACCCAACACCTGTGGCTTCTAGCTCATGTTTTTTGTTTCTTTTTGGGGGGTGCGGGTAGCTAGTGTTTTATCTGCAAATCTGTCCCGTCATCTCGCCCTGGGGCTGGGTCCAACACATGCCCATATTATGCATCATGCTTCTCCTATTTTTTACACTTTCGCTTTACCCTTCTTTCTTGCACCCAATTAACTCATTTCCTTCTATGTGTTATAAGTCACATCTGAAAATTGTTTAGCATTCACCATCTAACCCTCTGTGGTACATGCTGACATTCATTCTGGGATAATTTTTTTTGAACACATTCGACATTACCGGCAAGTTGTGAAAAGAGAAAGATTTTGAGCATATCCAACCCTCCCTGACGCATCATATATTTTCTGGTACATTATGGTTAGAATAAAGCTTAAGTGCCAATGCAGCCTGGAAGAAGGCCTTCCCAGGGCTAACAACTTAAAAACGGCAGTCAAGGCTTGACTGCCCTTGTAAACCCTGGTGCCAGCTGAATTGTAATTGCCTGAGAAGCGCCTTTAGAGGCTACCGCGGCCCGGGGTCGTTCGGTAATCAGCCGTGTATTCCGATCACTCCTTATCTGATCTCTCATGTCACTATCTGCCACAGAAGCCGCTTGGAAGCCGCGCATAAGCCATGGATAAGCCGCGCATAAGCAACGCTGGCTTATTTTAAAATAAGCCACGCTGCATGCCCCCTGTGTACGTCACGTAGACATACTTCGCCTAAGTTTGTCCACAGCTGTAGACACACCTTGGTCTACCTTGGTCTCCCCAAACTTCGAATTAACCTCTATGTCAGCCTTTAAAAATCATGTCTTTGCTCTTTCCTCTCCTTTTAATACCTCAAAGCCTTGCTCAACCGGTTTCACACCCGCCGATCAGGCTGGGAGGCATCAGGGATTAATCTTTCGGAAGTCTCTTCTCATCAGCCTTTAGGCACTCAATTACTCTTAGGCACTTGCCAAGCACTCGCAACAACACAAAACTTGACATACCATTGGTCTACATCCGGCTATGGTTGGTCTACATCAGTCTACCATGGTAGACCAACGTAGGCATATGTAGACCAATGTAGACTCACGTACACCAATAGTGTCTACATGCTGTAGGCATATGTAGGCAAACAGCTTTGTCTACGTGTTGTCTATGCCGGGAGACACAGCATGTGCCTACATGGGGTTGGAATGCAGCGTGTGTTGTGTCGTGTCAGTAGGCCTGGCCGAACCCAAGGTATGTATGTTGATTTCCTCCTCTCCGCCACCATGTCGGCGTATCCGTATCGCTCGTTTGTTTTTTATTTTTAGTTTGTCCGCGGTTAGGTTCCGGACGAACATCAGGGAAGTGTAATGGTGATCGATGTATGTAGGTAGGGTGGGGTACGTCTCCGCTCACTTAGTGTGCTGAATCGCTCACTCTTTGCTCTGCGTATAAACATAGATGCTCGCGACGGTTCCGGAGAAGGTGCGGGGAAGTAACAAAGGTGTGCGTGTCGAGACCACGCAGAGGATGTACGAATACTGATTTATGCGTGCGTTAGAATTCTAGGTAATTTACGTGGATGTGTGCAATATATACACGCTTTCCCGTCGAGGTGTGGATGGTACGAGCCCCCATCGTCTCTGTCTACGCGCGACCAATATTAATGGCTCGTCCTGGGCGCCTCGAGTGGAGTCCCCTACACCGGATACCTCACAGAGATCTCTCTAGCTGACGCCGTAGGCTTGACTTCGGGCCGTGGACGCTTCGTGACGCACTTCAAGCGCAATTCATGAATATCTCTCACTTTGTATGCTGCGGCCAGTTCAACACGTAGATCCTCACCTTATACTGGTTTTCCTTTCTTGACGTCTAGGCTCCCCACCCTATCCCCGGACCCACATTTCCAAAGTGTCTAGGTATTTCCGCCGAGTTCAAACCAAGGCGTGTAACCGTCGGCACTGTCTGTTTATCGCGGCGCGTAATATCGATGGTCGTCTGCTACCCATTTGAGAGTCGGCAGGTTTGTACGTCCACTGTGAGCCGTTAACTGCAGTGAGTATTTAAAGGATTCCTCCCATGCGTGCAAGCACATCAAGGAGATGTTCCGTTCTCATCCCCTTGGGTATCTTGCATCTTCTACCTCGCGGGCAGCGGACACGCGCCTCCGCCGTGGTTCATTTCTCTTTCGCACGCTCTGCGTCACATCCTTCGTGCGTGGAGGCTTTCATTGATCCCTTCTCCTCTTCTCATCTCCGCTTTTTTTTTTGGCCTGTGGCTTTATTGGGATTTTCAATTGATCCGTGAACGTCGTAGGCATCCTAAGGCGCGTGTATCCAATCCTCGTAGGTTTTTCTCATGAGGAGTCGTAGTATCGTGCACCGCCTAACAGCGCAGCTCAAAAGACACTAAACATGAATTCTTTCCAGCACACCCGAGGCATCATATATATTCTGGAATTAATCCGATGTGACTCTCATTTGTTCTTCATCCAAGTATCCCGCCTGTCTTTGGCTTGTTTCTTGTTCCCCTCGCCGGGCCCGTGCCCCTTTGCCCAGGTCTACCTGCGTGCGTTGCGTTCGAGGTTCTGCTTCTCCGGCTGCGTTTGATTTATTGGGCAGCCTTTGAATTTTTTAGAAAAGAACCTTGGGCAGCCGCATCCACCTCTGTGTTCACGGAATATTCTAGACTCGCACGGTCTCCACCATGATCATCGGTGCCTGCTTCCATGGCCAGCCTGGAATAACTGGATCTCGGGAGAACTGGCAATCGTTACAACTCGGAAATCGAAGCTTGCATGGATCGTTCTGGGGCTGTCAATGATCATCGCCACCGTTCGATACTTTCGGTTTCCTGTGTTAGTGAATTCTCTCTGTCTTGTGCCTTCTCTACAATGCCAAGTGTCTACTGGATGAAGAAGTACGATGCCAGATGCGTCCGTTGTTATTCGGCTCCTCGTCCTCGAAATTTGGACTGACCGCCCGGGACCTCTCGAGTTCCCATGTCGTTATTCCCCGTTCCCCATCGCTTACAATGTGTAATATCCCTGCCCGCCCAAGTTCTTACTCTCCTCCTCGCGTTTTCTCCTCAATTGACGTGTATCTATTGTCCAATCACAAAACCGGGCCCCGCATCGCCTGACCTTCATTTCTTCTGTGTTACTTATAAGGCTCGTTGGAGCAGAAAAAGCTCGACCTTGGGTGCAGTTACTGCGTCTCTGCTAATACGAGTGCATTTCAATGGTTGTGCTCGCAGTGCTGACAACGGTACAGATAGCCTTCGAGACTACTAATTCCGCCCTCTTCCGCACTCCCCTCCGTTCTAGCATCGCGTTCTGGCTGAAGTGGTGATGTTGGTGAGGGTATGTGATGCAGCCACTGTTTTGTCCGAGGTCCACCAAGGAAGCGACGACGGGATTGAGTACAATGATAAATCTATACAAGACATGCCGCAGCTTCGCTCCCGCTGGCGCATGGATAACTTATGAGATGAACGGAAGTTTTTAGGGGTCTTGGTCGATATAATTATCATAACACCACTCGTAGTGGACGCCGAATAACTACTAATGCGAAGCAATCATCTTCCATCAATCTTCCACCGTACAAAAAGTGCCATTACCACCGATTAGACCTAGAAAGAAGATTAGAATGAGTTGATTTCCGTTTCGGCTGACAGTAATTAAACATGTACGAAGATTTTATATGGCGGAGTCCAACCAAACTACTGGTGGGTAAGGTAAACACCTAGCAGACCGACGCTACGGGGTGGAGACGGTTCTGCATGCTAAACCTTCGGGATGGAATAACGAGCCAAGTGTGAAAGGAAGTGTACCTGAATAGCCTCGCTTCCAAAACACGAAGGCGTAAGACAGGTTGAACGCATTTGCCCAAGCCTGGGCCGCCGCATTTTCTCCTGAACCCCCGGTATGGCTGGGTACGATCATCAGCAGCCGTTTTCGAAAGCAAGAGACGAAAACAAACTGGAGAATCAGGCCCTGGGCACGTTTCTGGGGACGGTTCATCGCGAAGCACAAGCGGAGCCAATTGTGTTGTCATTGTTGGTGGCAGCGTCGAACGGCTTGGTGTACTCACTGCTTGCCCTAGAGTCCTAGCAAGTGAGGAAGGCTCCTAGAGATTTATCTGTGTTAGTGCTTATGGCAATTTAGAATTGCTAGACCATCCACGGAATGAAATCGCTTGCGCTCAATGTCGCCGCCGATCCAGTCTGAAGGATAATGGCGGCACCAGATTATGGCACAACTGAGGGTATTAGTATTTGCCTTGAACCATTGCATTCAGCGAGGTCCTAAACTCTGAAGAAAACTGGGTCACTAGGCTCAGCTAGACAGACTACTGTTGCTATAAGTATAAACTAGACATATATGTGTAGTTCTGAATAGATCGCTACACAGCTCAACATACCTCATTTGAACTTGAAACAAGTCTTTGAGCTGAGGCTAGGTTACGACACTCACACAAACAGATCTAGACTAAGTCAGTTTAGGGCACCTGGACTGGACTTATACACCCCTTGAAGCACCTCTGGCTAGGTAATAGCTACCTGAACAGACACTGTTTAGAGGCCTGGACTGGTCCTATACATCCCTTGACAGACGGAGTATAGGACCCGGTTAAATGCAGTGAGCGCTAAGGACTAGGTGCCAGGCGAGACGGTGGTTACTGGGAAAGGGAAAGACTACGTGAGCAACTTGGCACAGGGTAATCGATGATCTTCTCTTAAAAATCCACAAAAGAGTGAACTGTGAGGCTGCACTAACCTCCCTTTTTGCCTCTTTTGGCTCCCTGTTTACAGCAGTCTGTGCATCCTACGTAGTCGAAGGTGCCAGAGCATTCCGCGAGTATCATGTCTTCAATTTCTCAGGAATCTAGCACTACAATCATTGGCTCTGGACTCGAGAGAGAATGAAAAGTGGGCCAACAGGGAACGAAAAGGGAACGGAAAACGGCCGGAAAAGATAACTTTGAGCGACCCTATTAGGTACAGAGAAAAACTTGAACAACGGCGATTGATACTGGCACTACAGTAAATACTGACTCAAAGCCCTGTAAACTGGTTCACAAAGCCAACAAAGGTATTGAACGGCCCCTTCGCAAAAAAGTCGAGATTCAAATCATGTCCACTTCCCTGGGCCACTACAACCTCAAAACTCTGTGCCTTTGGCCACAAGATGCGTTCCGCTGCAGTCAACGCCGCGACGTCTACACACCGGCCAGCAGGGCAAAAGAAACGGTCTTCTGAGCCCACAACCTTCGCGACGGGCCCGGTATAGTGCGCCGTCACGGACGTTATAGCGCCCTGTAAGACCGTGGACACGGACCCAACGTCCTTCGTGAAGTTGTCGAATATGACCATGCGGGGCGAGAATGAGGTCGGGTCGGTGGGGTAGAATATACTGCGGTTGCTCGTTGTGATATAATCGGGTCGAGGGCTCCCCACCGGAGCGGGGTATCATCCCGCGCACTAGTGACCCCAAGAAGAGGGGCCAGTGTGCTGAGGTCGACGTTCAGCGAGCTCGTGAGGATGAAACCGTCGAAAGGGGATCGCGCGCCGTCAACGATGGCGCCAAAAGTCAACATGGTTGACCCCGCGCTGTGCCCTATGCCAATAATTTTTTTGAAGGGAGAATGGAGGCGGTCTTGAGGTGACGAGCCAATTGCGAAAGGACGGCGGCGCCGGTAGCGTACTGCACGTCAGAGGCATTCGCGGGTCGTGAACTCAGCCCGACGCCCACCCAATCGATGGCAAGGGAAGACTGTCCACGGTCGCAGGCGAACTCCCCGTAGGAGTAGTTGCGGAATTCCTCTGTCGGAGGCGACCAATATTGGTGTACGTGAATCCGTGCACCAAGAGTTGTATGACCTCTGAAGCGAAATCAGTCACCACACGGCCAAAACCGATTTTAATTTACCGGCATTTTTTGGAGAGGTAGTGTTTGGCTGACAGAAAACCCCGAAGACGTCGTACGTGTCGTCCAGACGGCGTAGACTGCTTGCATTGCTTTTCAGTCCACCAAATGGATCCGTGGGATCCTTCGGAATGAGGACGTCGACGTCAACAGGGATAACAATCGATGTACAGCCGCAAGATTGACCGGATGCGACATAGATGCTCGAGAGATGAAGAAGCACCGAAAGGGCAGACACTGTTGTCCGGAGTGGGAATGGGAACATACTTGTAATGATACCTCTGCGCTGGAGTGAGCTCAGTCTTTATAGGCTTCACAGAATCCCCGGCTTGAATGGTGCTAGAGGTAGACCGTAAGATGCTGATTCATCGTGTTTCGCATTGGTACGGCGCAAACGGAGAAGCCTAACGGTTTCAGTGTCATTGTCATTTGGTTTTGACGTAGAATGAGTTTTTTGATGGCGCGCCTTCTAGCGGCATCTCTCGGCATGCCAGAACATGCCGCCGCGGCTCGGTCTGTGCTCAAGCAATTCCGAGCTGGTTGAGCCATGCTTATTGCTGGAAGGAAGCTGGGAGGAACCGTGTTCCCCCTTCTTTCGCCTGACGGCACATCTGAGCAACTCTATGCAGTGACTCTTTATCTTCTTCTGCTTAATCTCAGTTGAATCTCATTGCAAAAATCATTCTGGAGCGGGGGAGTCCCCTGACCGCCCTGGACGTACTGCATAGGAGATCAAACTGTGCTGATGGTGCTGATGGCCGCATCTCGGACGCTGACGACGAAACTATTTGAATCACTATTTTGGCCCATCAAAATAAGCATCGGGCATCAAGTAAATGCCTCTGATACTAAAGCCGTCGTGCCTGACTTCCAAGCGGCGTTTGCCAGATACCGGGTGGCTGAGCGAGCATCGTCTATCGCGGATTCTGGGATGACTGAGTCGCCGCCGACCGGGATTAATAAGCAGGCTTTATCATCCTCGTATCCAAGCGGATGTATCAGTCTTTGGTTCCGGTCCGCAGATGACTTGAGATTGGTCCTTCACTGACATCCATGAGCAATGCAGACGACCGCGGCGAACGATTTAGTGGGATACATCTCGTACGGCGAACTTTTTTACTCACTTCGGCATCTACCCGTATTTTCCCAGTAATTGCTGAACCTTTAGGTTGAAGATCGATTTCCAGCAACTTTACTACAAGTACAAACGGGATTTAGTCATAAATTGGTCATGGACTCATACATCACAAAAAAAAGATGACAAGTTGTATACGTAGGAGGGAAAATTTGGAAATATACCTTACGTGAGCCTTGTCCGTTTAGCCAGGATGACAATCCCTTTCCTCAAGCAAATATGGTTTCCAAGTTCACTTTTGTTATTAGTCCTTCCTGCTTTATGTTCGGGCCAGTATCCATGACCTTCGGAGACCGGCACCAAACGGGGACGCAGCAATACTATTCCTTTCCTTCTTTCTTCTTACACAGAATGTGATATTTTTCTACATTCTATGGCTATGGCTCACTGCATGTTCCCACATTTGTAATTTGGAAGGGGCGGGTTTAGGTGGATAAATACCACCGGCTCAATTTGTGAATATTACGCCCAACGCGATCAAGCTGCCGCTCCCGATCCACCAAGTACGTGCTCAAGCTCTACTCGGAGAGCTGATGCCGTGGAGATTTCCGTACCGTTATTTTGATCCCTCTGCTCTGTTCTTGAACTCCGGAACAATCTTGGCAACACCTTTCCCATCGCGCAGATCTTTCTACCATATATGTAGCATTATCCTGGGTGTCTGTGCCGGACTGATCATCGTTGCAGAAAACAGTTCTGTCGTCCGATTGGGTCATTTTACCACCAAAAATCCTTGGACAGTTACTTTACGCAGGGACACACACATATCACTTGTATGCTCTTAACATATCTGGCCTTCGACAACCTCGAAACTTCGGATGGAGCACAAGCTTCGTCTGGAGATCAACGATCTTACGACCTAGAATGGGCACCCCTGATCGCATATGCCAGTCACTGTGTTTACCATGCCGTGTTTGATTGACTTGGTATCCACAAAATCCCACCTGCTTACAGTAGTGCTCCGGACGGTTCTTTCCGACTTCTCCACAATTGTTCGCCAAATGTTGGGAGATTATCCGAAATTGCCTTGCACGTGATCGACTGCTATGATCGCGTCGGTGACCATGCATCGGCCTCATGGTCCCAGATTCGGCGGACTCGATTTGAAAGTTGGTTTAGACGTTGTTAGAGGAGCACATCCATACGTTCTCAGACAATTGGCATCTCCACATACCATTCTCTGTAATGCTTGTCGCTTTCTCCGTCCAGGACCGTCCTTCCTTAGAGCTCAGCATTTTTGCGGTATTCGCGGGCAGGAAGGATTCCGAAAGAAGGAAGTAGGCGCTTGCAATTGGTAGCCGCGCCGTGGCGTCAGGATTCCGCAAATCCCGCTATTGTGCATTGCTTAACCTCCATGCGTGGGGAGGAGTATATACCAGAAGAGTGGGAGTGAGACTGAGCTGTTGATCGCATTCCGAGCAGGCTGGATCAAGACATGATTCTCGGCACGCAGTAGCCGGCTGCGTGTTGTACTGTTCATTCACTGGTTCCGAGGTGGTTTTAAGCTAGATTTAATGCTGCGGGGAGCATTGTTCCTCTTAGACCTCCCTCTTGTGGCCTCATGGCACATTAAAATCAATACATGCACTGCTTTTTACAGTAGTGCTCCGGACGGTTCTTTCCGACTTCTCCACAATTGTTCGCCAAATGTTGGGAGATTATCCGAAATTGCCTTGCACGTGATCGACTGCTATGATCGCGTCGGTGACCATGCATCGGCCTCATGGTCCCAGATTCGGCGGACTTTGTGAACGCCTTCCCTTCCAGATTTGGACATAAATCTGAGTCCGTCGAGAAACGAATACTCCAGGCAGCAATATCATTCTCTGGGCCATTCTAAACGCTCTATGGATTGTCTATGGACCCCTGAATGCAGTTTCCCGGCTATATAAACCTCAGGACTTTCTACAGATCGCTTGATCTCTTGGCGGGACTCGACATCAACGGATAATTCTAATGGGAACCCCGGTTTCGCAGAAAAACCCTTCCCATCAGAGAAATCTTGAAATATTCGAATGCGAAACCCTGTCACGCATTTCCGGCCATCCCTCGGCTATCACGGCCGTCAGCTCGAAACCTAACATCTGTACAGTTAAGTTTTTCTCGGCAACCTCTACTTACCGGATGTCATTCTTATTATTCTTATTATGACATCGAATTCTCCCATTGGGAGGCTGGCTTGATCTCCGCATCCTAAAAGATTGATTGTGGCAGATTGACGAACTCAGTGAGTTGGGGTGGATAATCTGTCTGCAGGTAAATATTAAGTCTTCAGATTAGTGGAAGTGCTAGGTAGAGATCCCAGAAATACCAACAGCCCAAGTCGGGCCTCAGGGAGGGCTTTGCGGGAAATCGGCAGGATTGATGGCCGATCAAACATTCTCGGAACTCAATCTTGAGCTCTTTTCCCCAGGTGCTTGAGTGTAGCCCCCAGCCCATAGGACAGTTATTTTAAAAGACGACTTAACTTAAGTGAGTTGCGGTTACTCCGGCAGTGGTTCAGTGTAAATAAAGTCGTTATTTGATCGGAAGAGAAAAATCCTGGTCAACAACCCGATTGTCGCTGATGACAGGCTAAATACAGAACCACTCAACTAAGTATGGGGAGAAAATAAGCACTACACCACATCGACACAATGAGGCCTCAAAAGATACTCGCGCCGAACAAACACGCCCATGCCGATCTTCGGCGTAGCAAAGATCTCGGCAAGGGTTTCCCGGGAAACCCGGGTTCTCAGTAACAGAGCATATTTTGGTAGGGAGGGACTCGGACTTCGGCGGATCAGAAAAGTTTAAACCCCACCCTCCCTGGCACACGCAGTGGGCCCAGAGGCGAGCGTCAGAGAGGATCCCCCGCATTAGATGTCCAAGTTTGCTCAGAATAAACTACAAAAATTAAATAACGTGCATGCAAATATATTTTCCAAGCTCCACGCAGTGGGCCTACGCGGCGGCGGATGCACCACGCAGGAGGCCCAGCGGCGGGCATCAATGGGGGTCCCGCGCTACATGAGTTATAGAGGTCGTAATAAGCTCAAAATCCTTTGTAAAAAGCAGTGCATGTATTGATTTTAATGTGCCATGAGGCCACAAGAGGGAGGTCTAAGAGGAACAATGCTCCCCGCAGCATTAAATCTAGCTTAAAACCACCTCGGAACCAGTGAATGAACAGTACAACACGCAGCCGGCTACTGCGTGCCGAGAATCATGTCTTGATCCAGCCTGCTCGGAATGCGATCAACAGCTCAGTCTCACTCCCACTCTTCTGGTATATACTCCTCCCCACGCATGGAGGTTAAGCAATGCACAATAGCGGGATTTGCGGAATCCTGACGCCACGGCGCGGCTACCAATTGCAAGCGCCTACTTCCTTCTTTCGGAATCCTTCCTGCCCGCGAATACCGCAAAAATGCTGAGCTCTAAGGAAGGACGGTCCTGGACGGAGAAAGCGACAAGCATTACAGAGAATGGTATGTGGAGATGCCAATTGTCTGAGAACGTATGGATGTGCTCCTCTAACAACGTCTAAACCAACTTTCAAATCGAGTCCGCCGAATCTGGGACCATGAGGCCGATGCATGGTCACCGACGCGATCATAGCAGTCGATCACGTGCAAGGCAATTTCGGATAATCTCCCAACATTTGGCGAACAATTGTGGAGAAGTCGGAAAGAACCGTCCGGAGCACTACTGTAAGCAGGTGGGATTTTGTGGATACCAAGTCAATCAAACACGGCATGGTAAACACAGTGACTGGCATATGCGATCAGGGGTGCCCATTCTAGGTCGTAAGATCGTTGATCTCCAGACGAAGCTTGTGCTCCATCCGAAGTTTCGAGGTTGTCGAAGGCCAGATATGTTAAGAGCATACAAGTGATATGTGTGTGTCCCTGCGTAAAGTAACTGTCCAAGGATTTTTGGTGGTAAAATGACCCAATCGGACGACAGAACTGTTTTCTGCAACGATGATCAGTCCGGCACAGACACCCAGGATAATGCTACATATATGGTAGAAAGATCTGCGCGATGGGAAAGGTGTTGCCAAGATTGTTCCGGAGTTCAAGAACAGAGCAGAGGGATCAAAATAACGGTACGGAAATCTCCACGGCATCAGCTCTCCGAGTAGAGCTTGAGCACGTACTTGGTGGATCGGGAGCGGCAGCTTGATCGCGTTGGGCGTAATATTCACAAATTGAGCCGGTGGTATTTATCCACCTAAACCCGCCCCTTCCAAATTACAAATGTGGGAACATGCAGTGAGCCATAGCCATAGAATGTAGAAAAATATCACATTCTGTGTAAGAAGAAAGAAGGAAAGGAATAGTATTGCTGCGTCCCCGTTTGGTGCCGGTCTCCGAAGGTCATGGATACTGGCCCGAACATAAAGCAGGAAGGACTAATAACAAAAGTGAACTTGGAAACCATATTTGCTTGAGGAAAGGGATTGTCATCCTGGCTAAACGGACAAGGCTCACGTAAGGTATATTTCCAAATTTTCCCTCCTACGTATACAACTTGTCATCTTTTTTTTGTGATGTATGAGTCCATGACCAATTTATGACTAAATCCCGTTTGTACTTGTAGTAAAGTTGCTGGAAATCGATCTTCAACCTAAAGGTTCAGCAATTACTGGGAAAATACGGGTAGATGCCGAAGTGAGTAAAAAAGTTCGCCGTACGAGATGTATCCCACTAAATCGTTCGCCGCGGTCGTCTGCATTGCTCATGGATGTCAGTGAAGGACCAATCTCAAGTCATCTGCGGACCGGAACCAAAGACTGATACATCCGCTTGGATACGAGGATGATAAATGATAAAGCCTGCTTATTAATCCCGGTCGGCGGCGACTCAGTCATCCCAGAATCCGCGATAGACGATGCTCGCTCAGCCACCCGGTATCTGGCAAACGCCGCTTGGAAGTCAGGCACGACGGCTTTAGTATCAGAGGCATTTACTTGATGCCCGATGCTTATTTTGATGGGCCAAAATAGTGATTCAAATAGTTTCGTCGTCAGCGTCCGAGATGCGGCCATCAGCACCATCAGCACAGTTTGATCTCCTATGCAGTACGTCCAGGGCGGTCAGGGGACTCCCCCGCTCCAGAATGATTTTTGCAATGAGATTCAACTGAGATTAAGCAGAAGAAGATAAAGAGTCACTGCATAGAGTTGCTCAGATGTGCCGTCAGGCGAAAGAAGGGGGAACACGGTTCCTCCCAGCTTCCTTCCAGCAATAAGCATGGCTCAACCAGCTCGGAATTGCTTGAGCACAGACCGAGCCGCGGCGGCATGTTCTGGCATGCCGAGAGATGCCGCTAGAAGGCGCGCCATCAAAAAACTCATTCTACGTCAAAACCAAATGACAATGACACTGAAACCGTTAGGCTTCTCCGTTTGCGCCGTACCAATGCGAAACACGATGAATCAGCATCTTACGGTCTACCTCTAGCACCATTCAAGCCGGGGATTCTGTGAAGCCTATAAAGACTGAGCTCACTCCAGCGCAGAGGTATCATTACAAGTATGTTCCCATTCCCACTCCGGACAACAGTGTCTGCCCTTTCGGTGCTTCTTCATCTCTCGAGCATCTATGTCGCATCCGGTCAATCTTGCGGCTGTACATCGATTGTTATCCCTGTTGACGTCGACGTCCTCATTCCGAAGGATCCCACGGATCCATTTGGTGGACTGAAAAGCAATGCAAGCAGTCTACGCCGTCTGGACGACACGTACGACGTCTTCGGGGTTTTCTGTCAGCCAAACACTACCTCTCCAAAAAATGCCGGTAAATTAAAATCGGTTTTGGCCGTGTGGTGACTGATTTCGCTTCAGAGGTCATACAACTCTTGGTGCACGGATTCACGTACACCAATATTGGTCGCCTCCGACAGAGGAATTCCGCAACTACTCCTACGGGGAGTTCGCCTGCGACCGTGGACAGTCTTCCCTTGCCATCGATTGGGTGGGCGTCGGGCTGAGTTCACGACCCGCGAATGCCTCTGACGTGCAGTACGCTACCGGCGCCGCCGTCCTTTCGCAATTGGCTCGTCACCTCAAGACCGCCTCCATTCTCCCTTCAAAAAAATTATTGGCATAGGGCACAGCGCGGGGTCAACCATGTTGACTTTTGGCGCCATCGTTGACGGCGCGCGATCCCCTTTCGACGGTTTCATCCTCACGAGCTCGCTGAACGTCGACCTCAGCACACTGGCCCCTCTTCTTGGGGTCACTAGTGCGCGGGATGATACCCCGCTCCGGTGGGGAGCCCTCGACCCGATTATATCACAACGAGCAACCGCAGTATATTCTACCCCACCGACCCGACCTCATTCTCGCCCCGCATGGTCATATTCGACAACTTCACGAAGGACGTTGGGTCCGTGTCCACGGTCTTACAGGGCGCTATAACGTCCGTGACGGCGCACTATACCGGGCCCGTCGCGAAGGTTGTGGGCTCAGAAGACCGTTTCTTTTGCCCTGCTGGCCGGTGTGTAGACGTCGCGGCGTTGACTGCAGCGGAACGCATCTTGTGGCCAAAGGCACAGAGTTTTGAGGTTGTAGTGGCCCAGGGAAGTGGACATGATTTGAATCTCGACTTTTTTGCGAAGGGGCCGTTCAATACCTTTGTTGGCTTTGTGAACCAGTTTACAGGGCTTTGAGTCAGTATTTACTGTAGTGCCAGTATCAATCGCCGTTGTTCAAGTTTTTCTCTGTACCTAATAGGGTCGCTCAAAGTTATCTTTTCCGGCCGTTTTCCGTTCCCTTTTCGTTCCCTGTTGGCCCACTTTTCATTCTCTCTCGAGTCCAGAGCCAATGATTGTAGTGCTAGATTCCTGAGAAATTGAAGACATGATACTCGCGGAATGCTCTGGCACCTTCGACTACGTAGGATGCACAGACTGCTGTAAACAGGGAGCCAAAAGAGGCAAAAAGGGAGGTTAGTGCAGCCTCACAGTTCACTCTTTTGTGGATTTTTAAGAGAAGATCATCGATTACCCTGTGCCAAGTTGCTCACGTAGTCTTTCCCTTTCCCAGTAACCACCGTCTCGCCTGGCACCTAGTCCTTAGCGCTCACTGCATTTAACCGGGTCCTATACTCCGTCTGTCATGTTGGAAAAAAGCCAGATTACTTGCAACGGCTTGAATCAACTTGGGGCCTTGAGACGGCTTGCAAGCGGTTGCAAGCCATTCAGCCACGGCTTCGAGGCACTCACAAGCCGTCACAAGGTACGGTAGGACACGCAAGGAGTCTCAAGCTGCGGCAAGGTACGCAGTACTTGGCACGTTTTTTTTTCTCCCACCAGTACCGTAAGTTACATAAAACATTCATTCGATATTATTTACGCGCAGATACATATCCTCATCTACACAATCAATAACATAATGCATATCTTGTCTTGCACCAGAAATTGGGGATAGTAGCGCACCGCGTACAACGTGTTCCAGCGTGATGAATATGGACGACTGCGCTGAGAGTTTCTCCCGAATTGGGCAGTCGGTACGGGTTCTTGGCTGCCAGGAAGTCTTGCGGAATTGACGGATCATGGCTAGATCAAACTTGGCGCCGGGGAGATGAGCACGAAACACGAATTGAAGTTGGCCCATGGCAAGTGGGTCGTCGTCGGTCTCGTATATCACCGAATCGAATCGAGGAGCATTGTGGAAATTCGGGTTGCATCGCAAAATATCGTGCGCATTTCTCCAGTCTACCTTGGATTGATAATCAAGGTAAACAACTTTACACGCCTGTATCTGAGCAAGCCTCGGAGTTAGGAAGAGAACAAAAAATGTCGCAGGTACATGCACCTTGATCTCTTGTTCTAACCGAACAGAGACGGAAGGGTGGTAGCAAGCGATGTACTCTCGAAGCCGCATGTTAAAGTTGCGGAAGCACAGATTACCGCGCTTTTCAGCCTCAACACGGCCAACAGAGACGAGCCGGTCCGGAGATCCAAGTGTCCAATGAGCCGCGGACACTGACTGTGTGATCAACTCGCGCTCGGAGTCATCAATGTCGGAATCTTTTTGGGTTTTCAGCCACTCGTCAACAGCCATCTTGACACGGGCCATGGCTTCTTCATTTTCATCCTGCCGCGAAATCTGAAAGAGAACAATATGGTAATCATATCCAGAAGATGTGTTGCGCGTACCTGATGCTCCGCATTTTTACCGTCAGTTTTTTCGTACATCTTCGCAACTTCTTGTTGGAACCCTTCGCCGACTCGGGTATTCATGTTCCAGCTCGTTCCCTTTGACGTAAAGGCACGGCGTGCATGCTTGAGAAAGTGTTGTTTGAAGAAGTTAAAGTCTTTGCCAAACTCGCGATAGAGGTCCTGAAACACCGTCAGCGTAAAAATAATACTCGGAGTCGACTGTAATACTAACGCCAGAAGCACCCTCATATTCAAGCATGAGCTCAAACGCACTGTGACGCCGGTGCGTGTCAAACTTAATTTTTATCTCGGCGAGATCCCCCTCGATGGCGGAGAGGCGATTGTTGAGGGCACGCCATGCACCAGGATCAGTGCTCAAAGACATTATTTGAAAGTCCCGAGAGAGGTGCACGTTTGGTCAGGGGTGTATCCGGCGCAGACGAGTCAGAAGAGGAGGAATTCAAGTCATTGAGTTGGCGAGCTTCCCGCTCGGGTTCCGGGTCGGATACGTGTGTCGTATCCGAGTCTGTACGACGAGGAAGAGGCATTGGGCTGGGAGAACGCCAAAAAAGTGTTAAGTGTGTGCGATGGAGCAAGTGGAGCAAATGATGTCATCGTCTGGCTGTGCTATATCAACAGCCACCCTGTGACGACGTGACTCCACCTCTCTTGCTTCCGTCTCACCACCACCACGGTTCATTACACATGTTAACGAGCCCTCGCGCGCCGTCCACGAGCCCCAGGGGCACGAAGTAGATGAGATAGAGTGAGAGGACACTCCTCTCACCCGATTCCCAAGCAAGGTAAGCCGCACTCGTCTTTCTCTTTTATCTCCCCACCTTTACCTGATTATTGTCTTTATTCCCTTTCCTCCCGTATGCCCTTCAATGCGGGAGAGTGATAGTATTTGCAGATGTATGGATTGTGGGATCAGAGCGCGTTTAGATTGCGCTCGAATCGGCTGGACGCTCTTTCATGGAACCGAGGCGGGTGTGTCATGGTGGAGTTATGACTCCACGCCACGCCGGTGAGTTTTCTGGACACTGCTTAATCAATGCGGCGGTACTAACATGCCTGCGTAGTCCTTGCAAATGTTTAACCGTTGCAAATATTTAACCGGTATGTTCTGTCTTTTATTCTCACTCTACCATGTCCGCGCACTTACCCATTGGCAGCCATAGTACACTGCGCTGACCGGCGTTTGCGGGTTAGCTCGCATTACCGCATTCATTATAAATGTGTAGTTGTTCAATTTGAATAAATATTGTTGCTTCAATTCAAGTGTATTGTAATTGAAATGTAAAAGAGCGATGAGACCCAACGGCCGTAGCGCTGTTGTGCCTAGTGCCGCTTTCAACACCTTGTGGCGCGCTGCAAGCCCATTTGGCACCGGGAACCTTGAAACACCTTGAGAGCCACACTGTGGCTTGGAAGTGATCTCAAGAACCTGACATCCGTGCTGCAAGCCGCCTAAAACCTAATGACCTTGCAACGGCTCAGAAGATATTCGGAGCCGTTGTGTGCAATTTAATTTTTTTCCGACACAAGGGATGTATAGGACCAGTCCAGGCCTCTAAACAGTGTCTGTTCAGGTAGCTATTACCTAGCCAGAGGTGCTTCAAGGGGTGTATAAGTCCAGTCCAGGTGCCCTAAACTGACTTAGTCTAGATCTGTTTGTGTGAGTGTCGTAACCTAGCCTCAGCTCAAAGACTTGTTTCAAGTTCAAATGAGGTATGTTGAGCTGTGTAGCGATCTATTCAGAACTACACATATATGTCTAGTTTATACTTATAGCAACAGTAGTCTGTCTAGCTGAGCCTAGTGACCCAGTTTTCTTCAGAGTTTAGGACCTCGCTGAATGCAATGGTTCAAGGCAAATACTAATACCCTCAGTTGTGCCATAATCTGGTGCCGCCATTATCCTTCAGACTGGATCGGCGGCGACATTGAGCGCAAGCGATTTCATTCCGTGGATGGTCTAGCAATTCTAAATTGCCATAAGCACTAACACAGATAAATCTCTAGGAGCCTTCCTCACTTGCTAGGACTCTAGGGCAAGCAGTGAGTACACCAAGCCGTTCGACGCTGCCACCAACAATGACAACACAATTGGCTCCGCTTGTGCTTCGCGATGAACCGTCCCCAGAAACGTGCCCAGGGCCTGATTCTCCAGTTTGTTTTCGTCTCTTGCTTTCGAAAACGGCTGCTGATGATCGTACCCAGCCATACCGGGGGTTCAGGAGAAAATGCGGCGGCCCAGGCTTGGGCAAATGCGTTCAACCTGTCTTAAGCCCTCGTGTTTTGGAAGCGAGGCTATTCCGGTACGCTTGCGGAGGCGCGTGTCCGCTGCCCGCGAGGTAGAAGATGTAAGATACCCAAGGGGATGAAAACGGAACATCTCCTTGATGTGCTTGCACGCATGGGAGGAATCCTCTAAATACTCACTGCAGTCAACGGCTCACAGTGGACGTACAGACCTGCCGACTCAATGGGTAGCCGACGACTATCTATATTACGCACGCGCCGCGATAAACAGACAGTGCCGACGGTTACACGGCTTGGTTTGAACACGGCGGAAATAGATAGACACTTTGGAAATGTGGGTCCGGGGATAGGAGCCTAGACGTCAAGAGAGGAAAATCAGTATAAGTATATGCGTCAGAGCTGTAGCACATAAACGGAAGGAGACGCACCAGAAATTAATAGCCGAATCCGTCACGTTTTGTTTTGGGAGGAGCGATGTATATGGGCGTTAAAAAAAGAGAGAAAGAACACATGGAACGTAATTTGAGCAGCGGGCGATTCCATTGGCTAGCCCGATGCTCGGACATCCGGGACCTCTCAGAATAGGTACGCCGCCTGGAAGAGCCCTGGCATCTCCGGCATGAGCAAGGAATCGGCCGTGTGCTCTAGTCTGCGCAGAGAGTGCACGCCTACTGCTTGCATTCGGAGCAGACGTCGAGGCGGCCGAGCGGCAGCAAGACACATGTCATGGGTGTGTGGTGTGGGCCATAATGACTCGAATAACGAGGAAGATAACGGAGGAAGAACACGCTCCAATGTCCACTTAAATGTACATCCAACTCCGATGGCAGGCAATTGCGCGCGCTAAATCCGATCTACCCGCACAATTTGATGGAGCATGTATAAAAATGCGATATCAATGATACCGTGAGGGTCTACGCGTTGAACTGGCCACAGCATACAATGTGCGAGATATTCATGAATTGCGCTTGAAGCTTCACTGGCAAGCGCGTCACGAAACGTCCACGGCCCGAAGTCAAGCCTACGGCGTCAGCTAGAGATATCTCTGTGAGGTATCCGGTGTTGGGGACTCCACTCGAGGCGCCCAGGACGAGCCATTAATATTGGTCGCGCGTAGACAGAGACGATGGAGGTTAAAAGCAAAGGAGGCCGCCGGGATTTGATCCGGACGATCCGGTCATCGACACCGCCACACAATCTCCTTCATCGACGGTGATGCGCTCGCCCTCGACATCCGCCACAAGAATGATCTCGACTACGATTCTTCCGCTGTCTAGCCTCACACAATAACAAATCAAAAGGACGAAGAAAAACAAATGCACTTTGGTGGTAGGCGCTCTCCTTTGCTTTCTTTAGCCCGTCTGCCCGGCATGGACTGCGTCTACCTGAGCCTGCCTCTCCTTCCGTCCATTCTGCGCCTTGTCTAGCCTTGTGTTTCTCCTTTAATGCTCCCACCACCCGCGCGTTTTCCTCCCACGTCCCTTGCTAGACTACAGCACCCCCCATCGACTCCCATCCCTTCATCGCCCGTCCCTCCGCCTACCTTTGACTCACTTGTCCATCTCACATCCCACGTAGCCCTTATGCCCAATCCACCACCCTTCATTCTTTCTCTCGACTCTCCCACGCATCTACACTTCGTCCTTTCCCCATCCATACACACCCCCCACCGCCCTTCCTCCCCGCACGCCCGTGTCTGCATTGGATTTCCCTCACCCATCACTTCCATCTCGTTCGCATCGTCCCTCCTTTCGTTTGCAACACATCTCCCTTCCATCTGTGCCGCGGTGTCGAGCTACACTCCTTCATCCACCACCGCACGCCGTCTCCACCGGACTTCAGACATTCCTTGCTCGTCGTCTTCCGTTCCTTCCTTTTCCTCTCATACTTCTTCCATTCCTCCCTCCTCATCCTCCGCGTCCCTGTCCTCCTAAATTCGTTTCTACTGTTCTCGTTTCTGAATCCGCGTTCTCATTACCCGAGAAACCGAAAGGCAACATTCTTGTACAACGCGCGGCGTCAATTCCAGCTGACGCTCGAGGAGCGCTTCATGATCCTCCACCGAAGATCCGTATATATCTCCTCTTTCCTCGTGTCCTCACTAGCCTTTCCATCAATCTTTAAATTTGACTTGCACTTTACTAACTTAACCTCTCGTTCCCAATGGCGTGCGACCCGAAACCCGAGACGAGCGTCCGATCCGTTGCGCACAAGGTTACCAGCATCGTGGAAGGGAAAGAATATGACTTCGTTATGTGCAATTCCAATTTCCACGCCGTCAGATATGGTGAGTGCTTTCCCCATTTCAGTAATGCCCGTTCTCGTTTCCTGCACCCCCTTCACCCCATCCGTCCCATCGACTTCGGCTTGGTTTCAAAACCTGATACTTTCACCGCGCCCCCTTTTCGTTTCGTTTCCGTTTCCCTTTCATCGCTTTCCATGAGCCCGACTCTACCGACTCGGTCCTCCCCGTCGGAGTCATCGGCTTTGATTCCCGCCAGCCTCCTTTTCTACTTCATCATCCGGCAAGGCCGCTAACAACCTTCCTCACATACTAATAGGTCGTCTTAGCCATCGGCACCGCCGCTCTTCTAATCTTAAAGAACAAAGAATTCCAGGTAATGTTTTGAGGCCGCGGGGACGCGTTGCTTACCGGAGCGCGTGCGGGGAGCAGATGGTCAATCCAGTCCCAAGACAGTGGTGCCGCAGACGCCTATACATACTACGCATTTGTGCATATGTGTATATGCGCAATGCGGCTCGGTGCAATTGATTTTGGCGGCGGCGTGCGGGTATACAGGACGAGGATCAAGGCGCGCTGTGCCGATTGTTTCTCCACCGCTGATATTCGTGTGTCGTGTGTCGTGCCGGTAGGTAGGTCTTCCGAAACCCCTAGGTATTTCCTCCTCTCCGCCATCTCTGTAGGCGTGTCGCTCATTTGTCTTTACATTCAGTTTGTCCGCGGTTAGGTTTCGGACGTACAGAAGAGAAGATGTAGCTAGGGTACGTCTCCAACTTCCCGCCTGCTCACTTACTGTATTTCTCCTTTGCTTTGTGTATACAGAGTTCCAGTTCCGGAGGGCGGGGAAGTAATGATGTGCGTGCCGGAGCCACACAGATGAACCGGATGTACTAATACGAATACTGATACGCGCGCTAGGAATCTAAAGACAAAGCAATAGGATGTGTACCGTGACACGGTTTCCACTTCTGCGCTGAATCGTTTGTTCGTTCGAGAACATTATCCAAGCCGTTCGAGAGCGTGATAGGGCCTGTCGGGATAGGTTCAGGGTGGGTAACGGCGGGTAACGGCTGAAAAACATCGTGTAGGGCGAATCAGCGTATTAGCGTAAAACTGCTACTAAATGAAAGTGAGTCGTTTGGTTTTAAATATAACTTATTTCAGATCCTCTGATCGAGCGAGTGGAGGCAGACCCGGATCAGATACGAACCGAATTTCCGTGGCCAGGGCTGGTACACGAGAAGGAGAAGTACCTATGCCTTGAGTATTCATTATGAATTTGACCATGAATGACCCCGAAGCCAGGTGCAGTTCTTCGCGCGGCCAAGGGGACTGTAGCCCTTCTCCAGCCGCCAGCTCCGTCTATATTCTGAGAATTCTAGGAGGCTGTGAGTTTGAGGGTTCTGATCAGTCACGGCGAGTTCAATATATTGTTCACCATGCCCTTTCACTTCTCGTTATGTGTGCTCGTGCTCATCATATACTGTATGCTGACGGTGTGCGGTAGAATGAGCCATGCTCTTCAATCCTCAATTTTCAAACATTAGAGAGTTTGCGATGAGCCATTCGAACCATCCAATGGCTCGCCAATTCTCCCTTCAGTGGTCTGTCTATTTCAGGACTTGTCTCTAGTCTGTAGAGGACCTCCATAGGGTCAATTTTGTGCACTCAAAGTAGGGAGAATATGTGGTAGGTTCTTTGCAATTTTCATTTTTGTTAGCGATTCAGCCATCTGATGGCTGCATCGCAAACAGGCTATTCTTCCCCTCGATTTGGCCAGATCCAGAACGCATCCAGCTCGCGCCACCTGCATCTTTCGTTGTTTCTGCATTCTGCTTTCAGCTACCTGGGATTTCTTTGTCCGTCATTGATTCGTCTTTGTTTCTGCCGATCTTTATATACTATACCGTCAACTCTGCCTCCGTTGACCAGCGTCATGTGTTGTGCGCATCTCCACCCTCCTCGTTCCTCTCCTTCGCCGCGGTATTTTTCATATTTTGCTGTATCATTCATGCACTCACTCGGTTATGTTCATGCTCTCACGTCGACAATGCAAATCAAACACACTGATTTGTCTCCGTCATTCTTTGTTCGTGATGATCGTGTTATAATGCACCGTCAACGCCAGACGCGCCAGCCCACGCCAACCAATGTCAGATGAACAACATTTTCCAGATGGCGACAAGGATTGCGATGCCCAAGAGACTGGGCTCAAAGGTTTTGAGGAGTAGTCACTGTGTTCCGCTGGGTTGTCGGTAGAGTAGGACCGACGTGTGTCGGCCCAGTCCAACGTTGGCACATTATGCCGACCCCTTCTGACATAGATGGACATTTGTTTCCTGCCCGGAGACGAGGTGCGTGAGCTTTTCCACGGCGACGGTGAGTGCGGCCGATTGCAAATAACAGGCGGGGGATGATAACGCGGTTTCGAGTGTGGGAGGCGACGAGGGTTCGGGGGAGAAAACGAGCTGGGCAAGATGAAGTCGACAGCGGCGCGAAGTTCGTCAGCTTCTGGCCGCGGGAGTAGCTGTGATCGTGAGCCGCACGTGTCCGAGTCGTTCTGTGAGAAGGGGAGGTTTGTCAGTTGCATGAGTCCCGTCATTCGCAAGTATACGAGCAAATTGGGAGTGGGACTGAGCTATTTTCGCTTGGGACTGAGCTATTTCGCTTGTGACTGAGTTATTTTCGCTTGCGACTGAGTTATTTTCGATTGCGACTGAGCTATTTTCCCGTGGGACTGAGCTATTTCCCCATCCACTAAATGCACCGAGTTCCACCAGTACGTGTACACCAGGATGAATAGACTGTTTGCGCTGCGGCCATTGGATGCCGATTTCAACTAATTTAGCAGCTCCTCTTAAGTTCCGGTCGGTAAATACCACATTCGGGACTTGAGTTTCACTGGATCTTAAGTTCTACAAAACAGGCTGTATAATGCTAAATATCTTTCTAGGGTCCCCCCCTCAGCTCGAACTTAAGTTCCCCGATCTTAAGTTCGCGGATCTTGAGTTCCTCCAAGACTTAAGTTCACCGAGGACTTGAATAAGGAATGATAATCAGTTCATATAAAAAAAAGCATATATCTTTAAACATTTCGAGGACTTAAGTGGGGCGACTCACTCCAGCAACTTAAGTCCCAGCGCAAACTTAAGCTCTAGAGTTTGAGATCTACGAACTTAAGCTTTACGCCGACTCAACAACTTCAGATCTACAAAAGACTTCAGTGCCGTATCACATATCCAAAAGTGAGTAATTTCGTACCTATTCGCACGCCGCCTCTTGGGGGCTTCACCGGAATGTACTCGTACTACCGTAGCTAAGATTTATTAGCAGCGTTGACGTATATAGGGACCTCAAAGCTTACCTAGGTAACTGATATTATGGACCTATTCACCCAAGGTGGCATCATTAGTTCCAGTTTATGCACACAAACAGGGTGGCATACCAAAATGCGCCGGAAGGTCATTGAAACCGGAGGTTGGTAACTTGGTACACCGCAACTTGAGACTGCACAGATATATCTGAACGAGTTCTGGGATATGCACTGGAAGCATTGAGAAGTATAGACTCCAGCGAAGAGAACATCGAAGTTAAAGCCAAGTCGAAGTGATGTGTCGTGGCGTATTTGGCAATCTCGGCCACCTGTCTTTTCTGTCCACCACGAACATACTGCGCGGCAAAACCACCACTGTGAGGCCAGGGACCGGGACCAACTCGACACTGCCCAAGTCGTAACACCTTTCTGGCTATTCAGATGGTTCCAATACTAACATGCATCGGATGCCACAGACATTGCGATGGCAGGCGATGGCAGCGATGCCACCCTGCTGCCAAGCTGACTTTTCTCTGTTGCCAGTTGCGGTGAGTTCTCGACAAGTCACTTATATCTTGTATCTAATATTTCTGTTCAATAGTTTGAGGATTTGTTGGGTTTCAGCAACGACTCACGAGATGAGATGGTGCGTGGCAACGGGTTCAAACTACATCAACACATTTATTCGTTCCTGACTACTTATGGATGGAGGTATATATACACAGGTTTTACAGTGAGTTTTAGAGTGGGGGTGGATTAGGGCATACACAGGGTGTACTTACAAGGTTTTTAGGCCACGGTAGAACTTCAGTGGGAGGGACTTGAGTATAGGGCACTTAAGTTATACCATACAGGACTTAAGTTGAGTAGGCGTAAATAGACTTGAGTTATGAATGGAGCTTGAACTTAAGTATTGGTTAAGTTCGGATGAAGAAGGGGCGCAAACCTGCGAAACACCCCCCCCCCCCCCCCCCCCCCACCGCAGGGAGACAGAACTTAAGTTGTGCACAAACTTAAGTCCGGAACTTAAGATAAGCTAGCTTTATTTCATCCGATTTGCGTTGCACCATCCGATGGCTCCACACGCCAAAAATGCCCCGCGGATGGCTGTCGGAGCCGCTGGACACTAATTTTAGCTGGTGTAACCACCAATGGCTGGAGCGCAAACGCTCTAATTCCTGTGCGGGACCGCGCCGTGTATCAATCCAATCTAATCCCACTGTCGCTCTCACGTGGGAGACGACTTGGCTATCGATGATTGGAGTCACTTCTACGCACCACTTCAAGTCGGCTCCGCAAGAGATATTGTTGTTTGGAGATCTTATTGGGGTCTTCAACAACCAAGACGAGCTTATTGGGCCGCTTGGAAGAACAACCGGCGCTCGACCACTCAAATCATTGTTTTCTTAGCAAATTCGCGCCATTTTATTGACTGACAGTCTGCAGAGATCACGGTCTCACATCTCCGTTTTGGAGATCATATGGGATTCTTCAACAGCCTTAATGGGTCAGCACCTGGCGCTCGGCCACTCGAATCATTGTTTTCTTGGTAAATTCGCACCATTTAATTGACCGACAGTCTGGGTGGTCATGGTCTCACATCTCCGTTTTGGAGATCTTATGGGGTTCCTCGACAGGCTGAATTTCCTAGCACCTGCCCTTTCGGTCCAGGGGAATCATACACCTACAGTGAGTTCAACACATTCCCCGATAAACACCATCAAAGCTGACAAACATAACAGCTCTCCCTCTGTAATCACGCGTCCACTTGGCGTGCCTCAAGATCATGATATATCTGACTATTCGTTATTTAGCGGCGACCAGACGGGTAGCTTCTGGTACCACAGGTACGAATTCTAGTTTCCTTCCCCTCACCTCATGCCGCTGATCCGCAACCACAGCCAGCTGAGCGTGCAGTACGCCGATAGTCTGCATGGAACGTTGATCATCTATGGTTTGTCCTTTTACTATCGCTGGCAGAGAGCCGTTTTGAGGACTGATTTGAGGATGCAAACACAGATCCCGATGACCCCCTCGCCCACCTCTACGGTAGGCCATCTTTTTTTCTTTATAAGTACCAAAACCGACTAAATGTGTAGACATCGACGATGCGAGCACCGTATGTGACGCTCTTCTGATTCATTCTCCCCTGACGCTGGGCCATTAGGTTTTGAGCGTCGGTGAGTGCGGGCTACCCGCCTTGGGTTGCAGCAGAGCAATAGGGGCTGATACCTCCGCATAGCCGACTGGTGGCATAACACTTCGACGTCCGGATTGGCCTCCTACCTCGCAACGCAGATCATTCCTGTGTCCGACTCTGGCTTGTTCAACGCAAGGGGTGCGTCCCGTCCCCAGTTAACACAATCCCATGTGCATCAATGTTTCTTTTTCTCAAGGTCGATACAACGGCGGACCAGAGGTCGAGTACTGTACCGACTTGTATGGTAGCAACCGCCAGAGAGGCGTTACGAAAAATTTAGGTAACGACTTAGCAACTGGTTGCCTTATTTGGCACCGGAGCTTCCTAAACGGAAATAACTATGAAGGCCCATACTGGACAAAAGTATTCAAGGTAGTGGAAATGCACGAGATCTCTGAAGATCTCCAGAGAATCCTCGAGATCCCTCGAGATCTCTAGGGATCTTCAGAGGTTTCAATTTTTTTGCTCGAGATCTTCAGAGATCCCGAATCAGGGTCGAAATCTCGAGCATTTTCGAGGTCTTTGGAGATCTTGACTTTGTTCGAGATCTCGACAAATCTCCAATTGTCAGCTTTGCAAATTATGTCTCGAGATCTCCAGGATATATTATACTGACGCGGTCCCACAATTAGAACAGCCAGTTTACTACGTATGACATCGTAACTTATGCAGGCTAAAAGTCATGTCTCAGTACATAGACACACGTACTACCAAGAGGGGAGCGGAAAGTCTAGGTGTGTTACGACTCCCATGTGCACGCATCATCCCTGATGCGCACACAGATCATCGACGCATCGCCGTATAATACTACTATGAACTTAACAAATTCGATCTCAACCTCTTCTGTCTCCTACCGTCACCATGTCTGTTCCTCTAACTGTGTGCACACAATGTACTCGCTGTGCTGCTTGTGCTGGTTGCATTCAGGGAGGTTTGCCTGTTTACACAGTATGTATCATCAGCAACGGAAGTGGTTGATGCCTAAACCTTTGGCTGGAAAGAAGACACAGTGATCCAACGTGGGGATCCACAAGGAAGCAGCATTAAGCTAGGAACTGTGGGAAACAGTGGATAGTAGAACTCTCGAGATCACTCGAGATATTACGACCAAAGCCTGGATGAGTTATCAGGAGATAGTTGATCTCTAGAGATCTCGAGACTTTGCCCTGGATAAATTATCGGGATGATACAAGTAGTTGGATGAGATCTCTGAAGATCTCCAAAGATCTCCAAATGAGATTTTTTGTCAGGTCGGAAGGAAATTTGAGGTCCACGTCGAGATCTCTAGAGATCTCGACCCCCTAGCGGTATAACTGAGAGTTTTGTCCAGTAAGGTCCCTCAAAAATAACAGCCCCGCAGGGCCGAAATTTCACCAAATTTGGCCCCGAGAGCTGAGATTTTGAGTGTTACGCTCAGATTTAGGCAACATTTTGAGGGCGGTGTTATGCGTTACGTTGCTACCATACAAGTCGGTACAGCACTTATGCCGCGGTCTCTGTGGTAAAGGGTAAGCAGTACTGCTTCCATCTCATCAATATGTCTGCGCGCTCCAGCTTGTCGTTTCTATTGACAACCGTGAGTCTCTACTGTTTCGAAAGAATATTCATGAATCTCAACAACATCACAGACACGATGACGGTAAGGATACTTGCATCAAAACCCATTTCAGTCGCTGACATGCTGGTGCACAGATTATCGAGGCCGATGGTGTTGCTACTGAGCCCCACGAAGTCAATATCTTCACCATCCACGCTGGCCAGCGCTACTCCTTCTTTGCATCTGCTTCAATGCGATGATCTAGCCTGCTCTCATGACTATTTTCTTCAAGGTCACTGCCAACCAGGCTGTCGGGAACTACTGGATCAGTTAATGGCTCCTCATTCTCATGGATGGGTGTTAAACATTCCTTACCCACGCAGACGCCTTCATCAATGCTGGAAACCCCGCACACAACTTGAACCTCAACGTATGCCAAGCAATTCGACCGTGAGTATTGGCTGATGGCTTCGCGTTTCACTGCGTTCCCACCCTACGTAGACGCACCCCGGTGTACGTTGGACTACGTCTGTCTACGTGCTGCTACATGTGTCGATCTTCGTCTACGTCCGACTACGTATGTATACGCCGTGATGTCGGTGTACGTGCGGCTACGTCTGGCTACGCGGCGTAGACACGGTCTGTCTACCCGTTGGCTACGTATGTCTACGTGCATCTATAGCGTAGACGCACATAGACATACCTCGGTCAACTTCATAATCCTATTCTGCATTGAGCTCATGCATCCAGTTCCGCAGAATTGAGTGAGGTATGTGCACATTTGTCTACATTGGTCTACGTGTGTCTACATCGGTCTATGTCGGTCTACGTACGTGGACCAAGGTAGACCGATGTAGGCATATGTAGGCGTATGTAGACGAGCCGTGTCTACATGATGTAGACATACGTAGACAAAGGGGTTCTTCTACCCTTTGTCTACAGGGATAGACAGACCCTCTGTCTACAAGGGGTCGGAACGCAGTGTTTCAGTCTACACTCAGCCGTGGTATCCTCCGCTACGAGGGTGCACGGGACGAGGAGCCTCAGACCCCCTGACGGCGGGCCCGACTGGCGCTGATGCGGTCATGCTCAATGCGTGGGAACTCGTGGTATGCTTGACCACTCTCAATTCCGGTGTATATTCTGAGCAACCATACACAGCCCCTGGACCCTATCCCGGCACCAGAGCCCGACTTTAACCTCACGTTCAGGACGTTCATGCCGATGGGCCTCACGGCGTGGGAAATCAATAACATTTCCTACATTCCGCCCTCTGTGCCGACCCTCGTCTGGGTGCTCCAGGGCGAGATGCAGCAGATGGACTTCAACGAGACCGAAAACATGTTCTTGTTTCCGGCGAACAAGACCATCCAGGTGGAGATCATCGAGTAAGCTTACACTTGGCTTGCTTGCTTTGACCTAAACCCCTCCGCAACGCGACCGACGAGGGGCATCCCTTCCACTTGCACGGCGTGGGTTTCAAAGTTTACTTGAACAAGGAGGAGTATCTGAATTGCTCCACCAGATGAACTTCTGGGTCGTTAAATCTAACGGCTCCGACATCATCAACACGAATCCCATTCGTCGCGATGTATGTTGGTGGACAGCCCTCTCAAGGTACACTAACATAATTGGTAGGTCGATATCACCGGAAACGATAATATCATCCTGCGGTTCAGGACTGACAAGCCTGGTGAGTCTTAAAATCCCTTCCACTCAGGTGCTTTATGCTGAAATCGTAATCCAGGCCAGTGGTTCTGTGGGTTTATCCAGTCTGAAACTTGAACGCTCTTACTGACTCCTTCCTGTTCTCCAAGTGCACTGCCACAGTAAGTCCGACGCTTGCTGATCTACCACTCACAAATGGAGGGCCATTCCATGGGTCATTTCACGAGTGTCGTCGTCGATGCAGAGGGTATCATGTGGTACCACGATGTAATAACTACAAAGAGGACCTGCATTAATAACGGCAGGTCCGCAGATGTTGCGAATCCACTTATATTGCATCGAAGGCACGATCAGCGCCTTTCTGCTGCAGTATACGCGCTGCAGTAGTCGACGGATAACAGATGTAGCACATTCCGAGATGTTTTTGATTATTCTATGATTTGAGTTTGAGGTCGGAGTGTTTGACGCTTGTTGAGCGCGCGAACAACGAGGCGAGCGATGCGAGCTTTTGATGCGAGGATGGTCCATCTGATTCGATGATCGGAACAAACACCGAATCTGATTCCACAACACACAGCCTGCTACGGGCTTCAAAAAAATAGACCAGACTCGTACTGCCATGTGCCAGCACTGGCCTCAAAGCCCACGTACCCTTTTGGAACGGCCCGCGTGCACGGACCCCGGGTGCGCAGTGCGCCCCGCCTGGTGGAGGGCAACAGGCACATGGTGCCTGAGCGTGCGTGATCCAAATACCCAAAATGGGTTTCTCGCTGAGCTGAAGCATTAGTGTGCATGCTCATTAGCCCGTTTGATGCATCGCTGTTCTTCTCTGATTAGCTTACCTTTGATGCTTCAAACTACCGCTGGCAGTCAACCGACGAATGCAATTCTTACACCAAGGGCAACAGTTCATCTGACTTGACTCATCGCAGCAACTGTCTCAACCGCTGAAAACCGGAGTTATTAGGGATCTGTACAACATCGACACTCTTATTAAAGGAATTGCTACGAGGAATGGTTCGAGCAGATGTGCCTCTGAAACGAGATATCAATTATGGGAGGTTAATTCGCGTGGTGGTTGCTCGCTAATTTAATCGGAACTACTGGCCTCCGGCTCTGGCTCGGGATCTGCAGCTGTTTCAGCTTCTCCGGCATTCGTTCCTCCTCCAGATCCTCCGGTATTCGTTCCTCCTCCATATCCTGCAGCTCCTCCAGATCCTCCGGCATTCGTTCCTCCTCCAGATCCTCCGGTATTCGTTCCTCCTCCATATCCTGCAGCTCCTCCAGATCCTCCGGCATTCGTTCCTCCTCCAGATCCTCCGGTATTCGTTCCTCCTCCATATCCTGCAGCTCCTCCATATCCTCCGGCATTCGTTCCTCCTCCTCCTCCATATCCTGCAGCTCCTCCATATCCTCCGGCATTCGTTCCTCCTCCCCCATATCCTCCGGTATTTGTTTCTCCTCCAGACATTCGTGTAGTGTGATTGGGTTGGTTAGGGATTTCTGGGGGCCAAGTGGTATGTCCTGAGTATATATAATGCACGCGCAGATTTACATCCTCCGCAGGTCTTGGTTCCTCATTTCGGGACTTGGCTGACGCCGAAAGATATTTTAACCCTTTCGAACATTGTTCAAACTATTTACTGTGTCAGATAAATTGCCTGCCAGGGCTGTTTAGTTCTACCAAACTGCTATCTTCGCCGCTGATTCTATGCAGGTACTAACTTACCTTATTCTGTAACTGTGGGAATTCTCTGGGCTTTTGTGGGCTTTGCCAGGTCGGAGACAGCTGAGCGCCATGTTGGTTGTCTAGGCATCATCTAGAATGGCCTTGGGCGCTGTCTTCTGAGTCCTAATGAGTCACGATTGTCATGGAGATGTATGACACAATCCAAAAGGCTGTGTTATTCCTTGGGGAATAAATCGATTTTGGCTTGGAGACACTCGGACTTTTTGTGGGACCGAATAGACTGACTAATGCACTTAGAATTTATGGTCACATGCAGAGAACACCCGGAGTTTTGGGGGATCTTTATATTTTCATTTATCACAAGGCTGTGCAAGTATAGTATTTAAACCCGCATGTAAATTAGATATGATAGTGAATCTCACTCCCACTTGTTGGCATCAGCTATTGAGCGTAGTGACCTTGGATCGCCTTGTGCTTGAGCCAGTCTGTAACTACTTGGATTCCACTTGTGCTCGAGCAAGTCTTGGTAGGACTTGGAATCACTTTGTGTTGAGGCAGTCTTGCTGTGACTTGGAATCACCTTGTGCTTGAGCTGGTCCTCCTCTTCCTACCTTTGTCAAATTCCCACAGTGGTTCTTGTGGTTAGTAACTAGGGTGTTCCCTTTCAATTCATTAGGATACCAGCGGGATAATACATGGGAGCAGCCCTCAGAGTCAACTAAATGAGCTATGAGACTGATTGCAAGAGGAAAATTGTCTGTCACAGAGAGGACTTTGTCAACCTCTTTTGGATCATGTCTGTTATCTGCAATATCTATAAATGTTTGTCGTGCAGCAGCTTGTTCCAAGGGCTTCAACTGTGGCAGAAATGGATGAGTCCATGCTACTTTAGTTGGTCTTTCTGCTCCTCGCATTGTAATCTGAACATCATAAGTTGAAAGCATTGGTAAAATCTTTGAGGACCTACCAACAATGCAAGATGGCCCACACCCGTGAGCAGTGACAGAAATTCCTCTATTTTGCCTCGAGACTCAGATGGCTCCCACACTGTCCCAAGATTATCTAGTATCAGGAGAGAGTTTGAGCTGCTAGAGAAGTATTGGATGACTGGGCGTGTAAGGTCTCTTCCTGGCTTCAGTCCAACATGGGCTCCTATGAGAGCAGCAAGTTCTACTTGGGTTGCTGCAGAATCACAAGCAACAAAGAACCGATGCTGATTATATCTCTCAGTAATTTCTCTATGATGGATCATAGCTTTTGCAAGACTAGTCTTTCCCATTCCACCTGCACCCAAAATAGCAATCCTGGGTGTTCCTCGACCGAAAAGTTGAAAAATGTTTGATAGCTCTGAGTCTCGTCCATGGAATATCTTGGGCTCCGATGGCAACATGGAGATTGGGTTGGAGCTTGAATATGTGTAAGACACAGAAGATATTGTTGGAAGATAAGCAGAAACTGACCTGTTATGAGAGCCCGAATAAAGCCCACTGATCTGTGCAACATTCATTATTTGATTCTCTCAGCAGAGTAGAATTCCCATACAGAGGATGATCTATCTGAACTAGTTGTGTCCGACAGGGCTTCAATCATGGCAAGCACTTCTGTGTTTCGCTTTTCTGCATCTTCTTGCATCTGTGTAATGTCCTTCATATGATTAACCATTGAGACCTATATATCACATTCTTAATTGAGTGGTTGATTCACCAAACAAATGCCACACCTGAAAAAACTCAAATCCTTGTTGCAATCCTGCTTTGCAATCATTGAGCAAGGTGCTCATCTCGCCTTGACGAAAAACTTCTTGATCTTGCTGCCATTCTGTTGACCTTCAACAAATGTGTGGATTTGTGGAGAGTCCTAATAGCAGTAGTCAATACCAAACAGAGTTTTTGTTTTTTTCCAAGGCAAGCAACATACTCTGTGAACTTTCCTATGTGAGTCAACACACTTGGTGGCAGTTCTCCTCCTGTATCTGACTTGATGTGAACAATTAGAATTGCATTGAGCAACTCATAAGTTTGCTCCATCAATTGGCTACATTCATTCTTATTTTGTTTCACTGTCTGTCATGACTGACTGAGATTTATGGTTGCAGCAGATTCACTGGCAATGTACCTGCATATTTTTCAAGAGAGACTGGGTTGTATTAGCCATGGCCGTCAATAGGGGGCTCTTCAGACTGCTGGCAAGGGTTTCCAGAGTGCATATAGTGAGATTCAAACATGTTATAATGTTGTTCAGTCGAATTGTGGCAACAGTAGGTTGGGGGGGCATCTTGGGAGGTGGCTCATGGGGCTCGAGACATGTAGGTATTTATCTTGTATGCTGATGGTATCGCGCACATAACGCACATAAGCTGTGATGCTCTCCCTCTCTCTAAGACCCCGGAGCTTCCTTAACTCCGCTGATAGATGTTTGAACTTGTCAAATACAGATGGGTCAGTCAAAAAAATGTTGGAATCCCGAGTCCGTTGCTTGATGCCAACTGGCATATTACTGATTGCCCCATGCACTGCCTTCTTTCATGTACCTTGCATATCTCTCCATTCGGTCTAATTATCCCTAGCTAGCAGTTTACAGCTAATGTTGGAACTAAATGTGCAGGCAATTTCTTTTGTCTATTTGAGGCTGATTCATGCACAATAAAAATGTTTCCTCCTACCAAAAATTCAGAGAAGCTCACAAGGAAGCAAATAGCAGCAAAGGAGCATTTATTACATCAAGATATTACCTGATTCAATGACCATTACTTGATTTTACAGTGACGAGGAGTGGATGTACAAATCGTTCCCAAGACATGGCTGTTACTCTCAGTTCTTTAAATTACCATCACACGGAGAGATAGTGGGTTCTTTGGTGATCATTGAGGAGATATTGGGCCTGATCGCGGACTTTTGATGGCAGACTTTCCATTTCTCAAATGGACTCAAAGCCCACTAGCGGGAATTTCAGAGAGATAGGGCCAGAGAAGCATCTGAGGAAGCAAAATGATTGAGAGGAAAGAAAAACAGCAGAGGCATTGAGAAAATACCTGCTACAGCAGTCTGAGAAGAGCGGGGGGCAGGAGGAACAGAAGCGCAAGTTATCGGCCCTCAAATAAATGTCGAGGCAAATGAAATTATCGCAGATCAATCAATAGCCGTTCTCGATCAAGGCGTGGGAACCGGCAGCAACATCTCAGAACCCTTTGAGATGTGATTTTTGAACAATATGAACCTATTCTTGAGTCCGACTCGTTCTTTGCTCTTTACTCGGTGCCTTGTGTTCCCCCTTATTGTCTTGTGGGCCTCTCGCGTGCATGGCTCCAATGCCGCGGCTGCTTCTCTTCTGAACTTTGGCACGGTGCGGGAAGTCAGGTCGTGTGACAGATTCTGATCATAGCTGGCAGTTCTGATAGTTCTGAGCTAAATCAAGAGGTAACCAGGATTAGGGCGATCGTTCATTGCAAAATATCCAACAATTCAGGCCAGATTCGATTGCGATAGAAGTTCCTAGGCGTCTAGGGGTATCCTGTCTGACCCATCCCAGTCTCGATCATCCAAGTAAGGATTATTTGGATTCATCAATACAGTGCGGATCTTTCGCATCTGTCAATCCTGCGGACGCTGATTATCGTTACGGATGAAGCTTATATAGCCTCAGACTGGAGTTCACTTCGTGATTTCTCTTTGATCCCCACCTTCACCATGACCGATGTGCAGGCACACACCGCGCGATTAATTGCCCTCTTCGTTAGCTGCGTTCTGTATGGTGCGTGATTGGAAATCCTTTCATAAAAAAAAAACCAGGAATCTCAATCCGAAAGTAGGAATTCTTCTCACAACCTTCGTTCCCTGCCTGCGCTCGTTACTTTTCTCCTCCAGTCAGAAGTTCCAGATCAAACCGCGCCATGAGATAAAATTCCCCATTCTCACTGCGACTGTCATGATGTTCTTCGTGTCGAGTTTCAGCGCTGTGATATCCATGCAGGATGTAATCGATGCCTTCATCAACTATCATGGTCCTGGAGGCGCCCTCGAGTTCTACGGCACCCTCCATACCACCATGAACAATGGGTGGACGCACTGGATGCCCGCCGTTGAGGATGGCGTTCAGGTTATCCTCGGGGACGCACTCCTCGTGAGCTCAAGCCGTTTCATTACCCTTCGGCCCTGATACAATCTCTAGATCTATCGATGCTACGTTTTATATGATAGAAGTTGGCGCGCCATCGCCGCGCCTTCCGTCGCCTGGATCGTATTGACTGGTGTGTTCTCGCATTCTCTCCAACCCACACTTCAAACCCTGAGCGCACGGCAGCCATGTCGATCACGGCCTCATACCGCGAAATCACCCTCAAACCGGGCCAGAGCCTGAACGACCCCACTGTGTTACCGATCCTCGTAGCGGCCCTTCTGTTGACCTTCGCGACCAGCCTCATTACGACGTGTATGCCTTTGCTTCTGTTCACAATCTCATTAATATGGATTCACTACACACAGACCTCATCATTCGGAAACTGCTCAAGATCGAATTCGATCTGAAGACACACCGGACGACCCAGCCCCATATCCTCACACGAATCGCGACGATATTTTTTGAAACTGGGCTCATCTACACCCTCTCGGTCGTTGTGTCGCTCGCCATTTATCTGACGGGGAGTAATCTCCAATACGTGGTGTCTCTTGCGGTGGGTCCTGTTTTTTGATGATACATCAACCGTTGTGCGGTTGCTCATGCCTGCTTTATTAGTTGATCCACATAATTGTACGTTACATTCTGGCAGGGCGGATATTTGATATTGCTGATGCAGACGATACAGCCCATTACATGCAACCTCTTGCTCATCCGAGTTGAGGGCATCAGCCGTGCAGAGCGGCAGGTAAGTGGACCTCATAGCCGGGAGAGAAAACCATGGGAGGGGAAGTTCAGCCCGAAAGCGGCGAACGAGGTTTAACTCGTCCATTTTCGCATAACATGTACGGGGCTTGGATTTGGCTGGTCCGTACAGACCGAAGCTCTACCTCCATCAAAGGAATTTCAGGAATCTGGGACGGCTAGAATCTCCAAACATGTATGAAGTCCTACAATATTACCCGTTTCTTTCAGGTCGATGGTGGAGGTTGGTCAGTGGAAAATGCCTAAAAACATTGCTCACGCCGTGACGAGACTGGTCTCGATTACTAGTGCAGAAGTAGATGCCGTGTCCAGACCAGTAACAGTTAGAACGCCAGCCAGTTTGAAACTACAGGAAGGCCGACACCCCGTTACGATCCCGGCGCGATTCAAGGACACCGAACAACTAATACTCAGATGAGAATATGTTGCGAAAACGAAAGACCGGACGATATCAACTTCAGACAACGTGCATGCGTGAACCATGCTGTGATGTATCTAGGCACGAGAAACGACCATCGGAAGCAGGTCGTTAAAATCCTCGCCAGCCGGGGCGCAGTGGACAGATTGACGTCGAATGGATTGAAGCCATGCTGGCGCGGTGATTTTCTTCGGCACCTGGTTACACAGTAGTACAGCTTGTTTGTGCCATGGTTCGCAAGCCTAATCTAAGTGTGGGTTGCTGCGGTCCAAGAGACGGCGCATGAACGCAGGAAGACTATAATGTATGTCCTCGATGTCTGATAAATGACCTTCAGAAATTGTACAGTGCGCGACGGAGGATTCGCATTGAGATTACACAGACGGAGCCTGAAGATCTGGATCCCAGACGCACGCCTAGATTAAGGTTCGTTGCATCGCGACACGATCGTGGCGTCCGCAGGCATAATTTTGATCGATGTCGAATGAAAACGCCAGCGGTACAGGTCAGACTCCGTCAGAGATCCGGGCGAATCATGCCATGAGCATGACTAATACTACTGTAGTATTTCGTTCAAATCGACAGTCACGCGTCACGCACCCCCCTGTCGATAGCGAAATTTGGCAGGAGTCACGGGTCACGCTGGCGATTGTCGAACCTCCCTAGCGTCACACAGGACTCAAAATAGGCTGCAAGGTGCAAAAAAGCCCAAATCTTTGTTCCGATGTCGAAAATTTCGCTGGTGTCACGCCAAATTTTGGCCGTTGTCGAAATGTCGAAATGGTTTTTTGGGTCACGCGTCACACCCGGTGTCGATTTGAATGAAATACTACAGTATCTCGTGAACGCCATAAATTCGAGCGGAACATTGGGCGGGCAATATTTAAATCCAGCTGAAGAAATTGTCAGAATCATATAACACCTGAATATGCCGCTCACAAGACTCGCCTCCAGTACAGAATAGCATTTTTTTCTCCCTGGATCTGACCCATCAGGCTATGAACGGTCGAAACACTACCCAGGTGGTGGCTTTTCCAGGAACGCCGACAGCCATATATCTTCCGGTTAGGCCCGAGCGATCGGAAACGCTTCTGCTCACATCAGATTGGGTTCCGGATGTGAGAGACAGGTCAAATGAGACGTTGCCCAGGCGTACGTGAAGGAGCTTTCCGGTTGGCTAGGCATCAGAACGACCTTCGGGACGAGGAGATCAAAGTGCTAACCACGCCGCTCTTGACACCGCGACTGAAGCGATGAGACCAAGTGGATGACACGGATACATTTCAATGATCGGGATGAAACCCAATTCGGTTCGTAGTGACAAAAAGTGTGAAAGATAATGGACATTTTTCACCAATTTTTTTTCATTTAAAACCTTGAACTGTTCAACCAGTGACACAGTCTCCAAAATCCCTGTGCCTGCATCCTCGAGATCCAATATGTATGCTGGGATTCCGAATGAGCTTGATGCTGATTCAGAATCTCTTCACTTACATAGAGAAGGTTTTCCCCCTTTCTTAGTGGGTTCTTGTTCTTAGTCCTCAATAAGTGCGTTAAGCATTACCCAGCTATTTTTCTGGCTTCTACGAGGGAACTGAAGGTAGGATTACTGATTTTGGGTTGCGACCATGCTTTATGAGTACAAGTAAGTATATTACCTCCACAGCTTCCTCGACAATGGCACCAATAGTAACTTTCATGCGAACTGCTTTCACATGACCACAGGTCACAGATCCTTCGGACTACTCTGATTGAACAGAGACAATTATAATGTTGATGAGTCCCCAATCCGCGCGGGTCCAGAATGAATGAAGTGGAGGCCAAACTAAAAAAGAAAGGGAGGCTTACGTCTCGATTGTCGAACGCCCGAGGATCAGACCCAAATCCAAAAATTAGAAGAATTATGGGCACCTCTGCGGCCTCTCCTGGAAACACGACGAGAATGCAAGCCAGAAAACCCTGGCAGTGGCAGAATTCGGGGGAAAGACCAATCAGAGGCATGCGCACAAAACGAGGATAGCGACGCCGGGAAGCCAGCACAGGTGCCGTTGCCCAAATCCAATCAGCCGCAGAAATCCTAGCTCGGCGTGCGCTATGGGATAGCTCTTAGGCAGCCTACAGCTCCTGGCTCGCTATAGCTACGTGGGCTGCTACGTGAGCGCAAATCAGCCATGAGGCAGAAACAAAGAACGAAAATGGCTCAGCGCCCGCTGGCAGGCGGAAATGACAAGCGGTTGGTTTTGGATTCTAGAGAATTGAGATTGGGCGAACAAGGTGAGCGAAGAGGTTTAAATTGCGGCGGATTAAAGTCGGCAGGACAGACATAGAACAGCGTAGCGCGACTCCCCTCCACGGTGTCCGCGCTGCGATATCCATATGGTAAGAGTCCGAAATCCACCCCACATCAACGACACCGAGCACGGAACGCGTACGTGCGCCGTGAACACAGCCCGGGATGCAGCAACCCAAGTAAAAAAGCCAAACGCTGTGGAGAACCTCGAACGCAACGCACGCAAGTAGGCGGGGGCAGAGAAACACGCCAAATCAAAGCCAAAGACACGCGGGATATTTCGATAAAGCCACGGTAATTCCAGCGAGCACCGGAATACGATGCTGAGGAATTTCGGGGTCTGTTGGGAAAGATTTAATGTGTACTGCGGGGAAGTACATACGACTTTGAATTAGACAGATCTAGAGAATGGAATACACCCACCTTTAGGATGCCAGGAGTAATGTCCAAAGATCAATTAAAAATCCCACTAAAATGACAGGCAAATCGCCGGAGGATGGGAATCATCGAAGAAATCAATGAACGCTCGCACGAACCACAAATGTGATGGAGAGGGCACCAGCGGGGCGCGAAGGGGGAAACCCCACGGTAGGGACACGTCTCCGCTGCCCACCCGGTCGAAGATGGCCGACGGCAGGAGAACGGAACGTCTCGTTGATGTGCTTGCACAGTGACGGTGGGAGGAATACTCACTGCAGGTAACGGCTCACAGTGAACGTACAAACCTACCGACTGACGATGGATAGTCAGCATACGTCCATTGATATCACGCATGCGCCGCGGTGAGCAGATTGTGCCGACCGTTACCCGCCTGAGTTTTCACGAGGCGTAAATAGACACTTTAAATATACGGTCCAGCCTAGACATCAAGAGAGGAAAATTAGAATCTCTCAGGGCTGCAGCATACAGAAGGAGACGCACCAGGGATGGATATCTACGGCCGAATCTGCCATGTGTGTTCTAGATATGGGCGTCAAAACAGAAAGAAAGACAGAACGCATGGAAAGCAACTAGGGAACGGGCGAATCCATTGTCCGGCCCGATCATGATGTTCAGATATCAGGGGCGTCTCACTCAGAAGAGGGACGCCTGGAAGAGCCCTGGGCATCTGAATGTACGGCATGAGCAAGGAATCGGGCGTGCGCACTAGTCAGAGAGTACACACCTGCTGCTTGCATTCATGGCAGACATTGAGGCGTCTGGAAGGCATCGTGTGGGACATGGTCATTAGTAATGACTCGAATAACCAAGAAGATAAGATAATGGAGGAAGAATACGCACCGACATCAAATGTGGATCCACCTCCGATGGCAGCCAATTGTGCGTGCCAAAATCAAATCTACCTGGACAATTTAGTGGAGAATACGCATAAAAATGCGATATCGGGGATAACGTGAGGGTCTACGCATTGAACGAGCATACAATGTGCGAGATATTCATGGAGTGCGCCACGACGGGTCCACAGCCCGAAGTCAAGCTGAAGGGGTCGACCAGAGAGATTTCTACGATATATTCGGTTGGTGGGAACTCCAGTCGAGGCGCCCAGGACCATTGGTCGCGCGGAGACAGACGATGAAGGTAAGAGCAACAGAAGTCTAGTCTCTCCTAGACAGACGCTTCAACAATATTTGACGTCGTACCTCCGTTTGTTGAAGTCTGTTAGTAAGCGCGGGGGTCCGATCAGAGTAAAAACCTTGTTACATAATCATCGGAGTTTGAATTTCCTTGTATTCTCGCCGTTTCGACAGCGCAAAGCATTTTTCTCATTTTCTTTCGGTGCAAACTCACTATTAGTGCATATCTGCGCTGATCTGCCTCTTAGGAATTGCCCGAAACATCCTTGAATTAGGGTTTCAGCACATGGCTCAAGACGACGTGACATAAATATGATGTTTACCCATCAACTTTCCCTCTTCCACAGCAACGTCAAATGGTACTCAAAAAATCCAAATAAATTTGAGCAATCACAAAAGATGTCTATCATTATAATTATTCTGTTTCTGGGGTGCGCGACATGGAGCAATGGGCTCATTTCCTGATTATGTAATAAGCTTTTTACTCTGATCGGACACCTGAGCTTAAAACAGGACTAACAGAAGTCCGAGATTTGATCCGGCCATTGACACCGCCACACCATCTCCTTTCTTCCGCGACGGTGATGCGCTCGCGCTCGACATGCGCCATCTGGCGCTGACGCTTTACGGGAACGATCTCGACTATGCCGTGTTCCAGCCTCATGCAATGACGAATATCTCGGCGTGGGGGCTGTAAGAGCACAAAGTAAAGTAAGTGCACGTTTGCTGGTACGTACATTCCTATTCACGCTTTTTTCTTCAGCCTTCCATCCGGCATCCTCTTGCATCCGTCCATAACTGCTTCGCGTTCCTCGCAGCGCCGAATTCAGTAGCGCGCCCTCCGTCTACCCGCGAGCTACCCGCATCTCCCTCCTTGCGTCCTCACCGCGCCTCGTCTTGCTACCCTTCTATACCTCCTATACCTCCTATAACGCGCTTTTCCTTTCCACATCTCTTGCTTGGTCACTGCTCCACCTTCAATGACTCCCGTCCCTTCGTCGTCCGTCCCTTCGCCCGACCCTTGACCTCACTTCAACATCTCACAACCCTATACCCACGTCATCCTTGTGACCAAGAACCACCCCTCATTCTTCCCTCTCGACTTCCACGCATCCTCACTGCGCTATTTCCCTTGCACCTGCCCCACCGCCCTTCCTCCTCGCGCGCCCATGTCTGCACCGGATTCCCCTCTCCCATCCCATCCCATCCCATCCCATCCTTCTCATTCGCATATCATCCCTTCTTTCCGTTTGCAACGCAGCTCCCCGTCGTGCCGCAGTGTCCACCACAACCGCAACCCGTCTCCACCCGGTCTCCTTCTCCGCCGTTCCCGTTTATACATCGGCATCCCGATTATTTCTTAACAGAATCCGATACACTGAGAAAACGCAACATGTGTACAACGCGCGCGCTCGAGGAGCGCTTCTGTATCATGATCCCTCAGAAATGGTACGTATATCCTCTCCTCTTGTCCTTTCTTGCCTTTCCTTCGATTCCGCCCCTTTAAATTCGACTTGCACCTGACTAGCTTGTCCTCGCGTTCGCAGAGAGCGATATACAACCACAAGGATCCCAGCATCGTGGAGAATACGACTCCGTCATGTGCGATTCCAATTTCCGCGCCGGATATGGTGGGTGCATCCCACATTCCAGACACTTTTTTTTCTTTGCATCTACAGTACCCCAACAACGCCCATTCTCGTTTCCCTCCTCCTCCTCCTGAGCTGAGCCACCCCGGTCCCATCGGCTTCGTCCCTGAACCCCATTGATTGACGGCTGCGCCTGCATCCCCACCCCCGTTTCGTTTCGTTTCCAATTCCCATTCACGGCCCAACCTCAGGCCTCAGGCTCTGCACATCGCGAGATCTCTATGTGCCTTTTATAATTATAAATACCTCAACAGCCCGTACTCGTCCCCCCATCCGCGTTATCTCCTGCCCTTGGCAGTCATCGGCTTCGTCTCCTCCGGCTTCCCACCTTGACTACTTCACCATACGGCGCGATACTACTATACGGCGAGATCGCTAATCCCCCTCGCGACGTCTACACCGATGCATGCGTATGTGTGCATGTGTTCAATGGGTGCGTTTGATTTTTGGCGGCGAGGTTGATTTGGCCGGCGCGGTTGATTTTGGCGGCCTTTGTGCGGGACGAGATGGGGACTGTGCAGGACTAAGTGTTCATTTTCTCAACCGCTGACATTCGTTTCCCGTAGGGCGTTCGCTCATTTGTCTTTTATTTTTATTTCGTCCGCGGTTAGGTTCCGGGTGAACAGAAGTGAAGTGTGATGTAAGTGGGTGGGGTATGTCTCCGCTCACTCATTCTACGCTATCGCTCATTCTTTGCATTTGTGTAGACATGTACAGATATGCTGGTCTGTCTGCGTTGGATGGTTTGAGAACAATATCCAAGCCGTCATTCAAGCATATTGTTTTCGATAAGTTCGTTATATTGTTCAACGTTCACTATGGGCCTTCGCTTACCGGCATCCTCGTTATGTGTGCTCGTGCTCATCATCCATGTTGACGGTGCGCACTGTAAAATGAGCCAGGCTCTTTCCAACCCTCTTCATCTCCTCCATCCTAATTCTTCCGGTTGATTTGGCCGGACCGCTTCGGGCTCGCGCGACGTGCATCTTTTGTTGTTTCTGCATTCGCGTTTCTTCTGCTTTTAGGTACCTAGGAATTCCTTTATCCATCATTGATCCGTCTTTGTTCCTGCGGATCGTTGTACACCATAGGCCCAACTCTGCCTTTGATGACAAGTATCGTGTGTTGCGCCCCGCCCCACCCTCCTCGTGGACCTCCTTCGCCGCGGTATTTTTTATATTTTGCTGTATCATTCATGCACTCACTCAGTGATGTTCATGCTCTCACGTCGACAATGCAAATCAAACATACTGAGTCGTCTCCGTCATTCTTTGTTCGTGATGATCGTGTTATACTGTCCCGTCGACTCTGCCTCTTAAAAGTGTGGTGTGTTGTGCTCACCTCTTTCGGCGTCCTACCCTCGTTCTTCTCCTTCTCTGCCGTATTTTTTCAAATTTTGTTGTATCATTCACGCACTCACCTCGCTATGTTCATGCATCGGCCGCTGTAGATCTCCCGTCACATTCCCTGTTCTCCTTGTCATGCTCCATGCGCGCAAAATTACTCGGGTATATACTCGGCTACGAGATAAATACGGGTGTGATAACAATTTTTTTTTAAATGGACAATTACATGACGGAAAGGATGAGGGGATTCTGACCAGGTGTAGCCTGATAATCCGTCTCAACTGAGGGCTCGGTGAAAGTTGTTTCCAGAGGATGCATTGTTGCAAGGTGCACCAGTGCCTTCTGGTCGTGTTAAAGTTCCGCAAGTCTGGCATCGATCTGTGCAACACTTTTAGCTTGTGGTGACCTTTCAAAAAGCGGACGAGCTTCTGTCCAAAGCGCGGCAGCCTCAGATAGATTGCCTTGCTTGCTGGCAAGATCCCCGAGACGCAATAGACATTGAGCTCGGCTGTAATGGACATCCATGAAAAGGAACCTAGGGCCACAGTAAAGAGGCTGTGTGCCGTTGTATCGTCTTCCTTGGAAATGGCTGCATCTCCAAGGAAGAGAAGTGCTTTGTGAAGTGCTAATTTATCGTTTGATTGTTTTGCATAGCCCAAATAAACTGCAGGCCATGTGGATGTGAGCCCTGCAACACACCAGCGGCTTCAGTCTGCAAATCTCTCTAGACAGAAGGACATAGCATCAACACGCGAGTTGAGACAGTCCTGCAATATGCTCGGCTGAGATGGTATCACCCTCTCTAAGTTTGAGGTCTGCCAAAACAATCTCACCCTAAGTAATCCCATGAACTTGTTTCATGGGCCAGAGTATGGTTTCTGCCTCATTCATATTCTGTTGCACCTCCTCGGTGTCTGTACCAAGAAGCACATCAATTTGAGCAATATTGAGCCATGCAAATGCAGCTAGCAAGGGATCTTGATTAGTGTTTTGCAGAACTTGAGCATGGACGGTTCTTGCTTTAGTATATTACTCGTATCTTAAGCAGATGCCCTGATTTCATATGCACATGTTTGCGTGCTCCCTAATATGTTGCCTTTCTTCCGTCCACTTGGCTCCCACCTGTCCGAAATTTGTTGTTTCGGTCGCCTCAAGGTTTTCTTCTCACATTTAATTTTGAATATCACAAACTTCAATCTTCCGATTTCTGTGCTATGGTGCGGCTCCATCCGGGCGCTCAAGACCCACTCAAGGGGTAGTCAGGCTGACCTCGCGGCGTTTCTTCCCCCCATCATCTGGCCGCGCTGTCGCAGTGCTTCTTTTCTTTTTCTTCCTCATGATGATCTGTTATATCAATGAAAGTTTGTCTAGCAGTATCATCCGACAAAGGCTGCAGAGGCGGCAAAAATGGATGGGTCCATGCAACTTTGGCTGGTCTTTCAGCGCCTCGCATTGTGATCTTTTGGATGTGAGCAACCGAGAGTGAAAGATAGTTGGAGACATACCATTAATGCAAGATGTCGTATATTAGCAAGGAAGGAAATAAACTCTTCCACTCCCCCACGGGTGTGTGCTGGCTCCCATGGAGTCTCCAGATTGTTCAAAATCAGGAGACAGGGTGGTTTCTTGGCAAGATCAATAGGGTTTTGTGAGGTCATTGCCGGGATTTAATCCTAAGTGCAAACCAATCAGTGCTGCCAACTCGACAGTGCTGGTTGCAGACTCAGCACTGACAAAATATCTGTGTTCGAATTTGTCTGCGATATCTAGGTGGTGGAGGGCAGCCCTGGCCAGGGATGTTTTCCCCATCCCACCTCCTCCAAGAACGTCCACCCGTTGGTGAATCCTCGGTGAGACTTTCAATAATGTGCTTGAGTTCAGATTCACGACCATGAAATATCTTGGGCTGCGAGAACAACATCGAGAAAGAACTCGAGCTTGTTGATACAAAGGTATAAGCATACACCACTGGTAGAAGAGGTGTCTCGCCTGTTTTGTGCGGATTTGGAGGTCTGATACACCTGACACCAAAATTATAATAGATATTGTAGAACACATGGTGCACATACTGGTCTGCCCTTTGCGAATCTTTCTCGCCGAACGCTGTCTGCCGATTGCATCAGGTCGACATGGACGATGTCTCGGGTGATATCCGGATGTTTTTGCGCACCAAACTCCCCGCACTGGAGAACCAACCCCAACTCGACACGCTGTTGTGACGTTGTCGCTCTCTTTTTGACCCTCTCCCCTATGAAATATAATAAGCTCAACTTAAGTCCTGCGCGGTCCGACCACTTTGGCACTTAAGTTTGGCCTAGAACTTAAGTTTCGTGCCCATGGCACACTCGTGGGCATGGGCACCCCCATACCCCCACTCAAACTCAAGTCCTACGCTACCACTTAAGTTTGGCTGACAACTTGAGTTGTATTGAAACTCAAGTTCCATTTAAATAGGTCCCTATCATTATGTCGTATACCAGTGAATTAACCTGAATTTGAGTTCCGCAAGACTTAAATTTTGTAACACTGAAGTGCCGCCAACTTACACTTAAGTGCTGCCAACTTAAGATGCACTAGCATCCCATCGTATACAGCCCACGCACGCTGCGCCAAAAATCCTTGCATGCTCTGTGTATATCCTGATCCATAGTGAATAAGCAATAAATATGTCGATGGACCCATAGCTCTCACCATATTCTCTATCCACTTGAAGACCATGTCACTCCAAGCGTCGATCTTGATGGCCAGTTCACCGAAGGTTCTCACCAAAACCCAAACCTGAATCTATCAAAAATACTAGATACGTAACAAACAACTTGGAAAGAGCTCACCACGGTTGACAGACGACCAAAGCCAGTTTATCCAAGCTTTATCGGCGGGTGGCATGCTGTGGCATGTTGGTATCAGTCTATCAGAATCCGAATTGACGGCCAAGAAAGGTGGCACCCCTTGGGCAGCTAGGAGCGGCACCCTGTCGCAGGCCCTGGTTTCGCATATGGTTGGTTAATAGAGACTTTGCGGCATGCGGTGCAGAGTAGCTGCCGCATTTGGTGGTTAATCTGGTGGCTCCACTGATGCGAGTTGGGTGTCCTCAGTATGTTACTTCCACACTGTCTCTCATGCAGCAAGCTATCTTAGCTGCTCCAATACGCTTCACTACTCTGTAAAAGGTCATTTATGAATATATCGGTGTTTCGAGGGTATGCACTGGATATCCTAGAGCAAGTCTGCACAGGCATGGTTGTGACGTGGATCGAAAAGAAGAAATAGAGTGGTTATGAGGTCATATGTTCAGCCGCCGGAGGAGCCACCCAATGCGGTAGCCACTCCGCGCATGCCTGATGAGCCACCGGGTGGCTCCCGGTGGCTCACCGCAAAGTCTCTAATATTTTTAATGTTTTTCAGAATTTTGCCTGCTCAAAAATGCGGAGCGCATTGTACATTGCTTCCGGATGTTTTTCACATGTTTGGCCGGTGAAAAACTGCCAATCCTTCCTGTGTTATGTCCTTCTGTGGATTTGTGTACTATAGTATTCTTTGCTCTGGTGCCTGCCCAAACAATTATCACGCAAACGAACCCCAGCTCTAGGACTTTTGGTTGCCCTTCCACCGAGATCGGTCCGAGAATCCGAGTCGCCCTAGCACGACGCTGAACCAGTGCGCATCATGAATCTACTCCTCTCTTAGAGTCTTATATCTGCTACAAATTACAATCCCTTTCTCGCTCATAGCCGGGCCCTCAACCCAGCGTTTGAATTCAGACTTAAAGCTGCTGCGTTGATAATCCGAAGCCCTGCAGGCTGCAGCCGGTCTGGGTTTGTCTTCCCGCACCTCCAATGTTAATGCGGGTGGAGTTGATTTTAGTTTCTAGGCTGTGCAAGCTGTGTCGGCGCCTGGCAGTGACCTCCCTCCCACCTTTCCGTGCTGAACTCATGCCTACCCTCGACAGCCATACATTTTCAGGCCTCTGGGTCGACGCCTTCGACATACATAAAGACCGGACTGGGATTGATTTCCGCAACATAAGCAGCAATCTTCAAGGGGCTTCTCACGGCGGACAATCAGCTGTCACTTGCGGACCGAGTTTCCGCTGTCATAGCACACGTAGTTGAGCTGTCACTTGGTTAAATCCGGGCCATTTCCCCTTTAGTCGAGTTTTCGGATTTTTCCGCGGCCACGACTCAGCCTCGTGTTTTGGCGGCATTTCCTTTTTAGATATAATTGCGAGAAAAAAAATTGTTTTCGACCGCTTACTCGATTTGCCCGCATTGTCAAAGAAAAAAATGTATAAGTAGTTAGCTGGAATACAAAGAATTGAAAGGAATATTAATATTTACGGTTAACACTAGGCAAGTAGAGGCGAAAAGCCATATGAATATAGCACAATCATACATGTAGGTACAAGTGAGCGAACAGCCAGACTAAAGTAAAGTATGTAGGTCGAAAGTATGTTAGTTAGTTAGCACTTAAGCGATAGCAAGAAAGCGGCGTATTGCAAGGAAAGCAAACGATAGCAAAAAAATAGCGAATCGATGATACTCAATGGCGCGTCAGCGCCAAGCGGAGCTCGCGGTGTAAGTTTTCAAATCCGGGAGGCGCCGGTAGGAAGTCACTGAGGATGCATGGTTAGCGAAGCCAGGTTTCTCGCGCAGGAACAAGTCTTACCAACGAACGCGAGTTTGGCCGAGGTGTGCGAGGACGGCGCGGATGGTGCGGTCCATGGCGCGCAACCCGCCGATCTTCGCCAGAGAGAAAAACTCGCGGTGATGGACGCAGCAGCGGGCCCCGAGACAAGCACGGACGATGCGCGGTGCGCCCGTGGCGATATAGGTGTTATGGATAGCCGCTTCTGCAGGCTCGTCAGTACACCCAATCGCAATGTGAAAGACTTACCGGCCAGGATCCGTTCATCCGCCTCGTACGTGCACAGCCAAATGATGATGTCCTCCCCCCCTTCACATTTTCTGTATCCTCCCTGACGTACGGCCCAGTCCGCCACGTGGGCCGTCTTCACCTCGGCGTTGTCGAGTAGTTGCGCGGTGCTGAGGTCGTCTGCAAACCAGCCCTCGACGTCCTTTTCCTTGAGGCGTACACCGATGTAGATCGCCCCGCTGCCGTCGTTGGCGTATAGCCCGGCGCCGCGATACGTGTACAAAGCATCTCGACGGTCGGCGTAGCTCGGTGTTCGCGCGCTGTAGTCCGCGTTAATCGGGTTTGACATCCCTTCCGGTGCGTACATGTCTCGCAAGCATCGCTTGCGCTCTTGAGGCTTCAGCAGCGGTACGAGGGGGATCGGGATTGAGGACGCATGACGACGGGTGACGGCCGTGCGCAACGGCGCCATGGGGCCGGCATTGAGCACGTCGAAGAAGACAGTGGGGTCGTCGAAGAAGACAGTGGGGTCGTAGAAGGAGACGGCGGGGTCCTCGATGTATGCAGCGTTACGCAATCACGTAACAACGGCGGGAGTGCTTCGCCGCAGCGAAGACGGCCGCGGCAACCACTGCGCGGCGGCTCGCGTCAAGCACGAAGAGGGCGGCGTCGTCGATGTCGTCGATGTGCGCATCATTACGGTATACCGATCACGTAACAAGAACGGCGGCCCTTCAGCGTGCCGCTTCGAGACCGGCATCCAAGTCACCGAGTTCCGCGATGGGTCTCCACGGGCGGGGTGCCACTGCCTTTGCTCCATGCGTCCCATGCATCCGCGCCCACGAGCGGGGCGAGCACACCGTACGGACGGCATGGGCATGGGCATGGGGCGCGCGGCGAACACGTTGTTGGAGGGGGATGACGAGGAGAATTCGAGGGAGATGGTGATGGTGATGGTGAGAGGACAGTGGGGTAGGGGGATGGGGTGGGGCCTATGTACTCGCGCGCGCGGGGGGGGAGCGGGCGCGGGAGCCCCGGTGTCATCGGGGTTGGCGCGCATCCGTCTGCGTCGGCGACTGGGGTGGGCGGCGGCGTACTACGCACCCGAAGGCCTCACGCCGAGCTCGAGCGGCAGCAGTATGGCGAGTATGGGGAGCGCGTCCGTGTCGAATCACCGTGTCGAATCATATCGATCATATCTTTGTTTGATCATCGGAGACGTTTTCTTTGTCCCTATTCGGGAGGCGATCATCTCTTTGTCTTTGACATTCAGTGGCACATTTCATTACTCACCTACATGGAGGAACATCCGGAGGGCAAGAAGAATTATCTCCTGTGTCACTGTCGCTCTCATGATTGTCGGGTGCAAACCTGGCAGGCGAAGGATGGAACGGAGAAGAAGGGCAAATGGTACTCCAAAGGCACGGTATCGAAGCACAAGAAGGAAGATATGGACCTTGTGGCAGCTGGAATGTTGCCTCCTGTAAGAGTCTGCATAGAAGTCAACAAGCAGTATAATAATTTGTGTTCAGGCTCACAATGGAGTGGTGGCTAAACCGCCAGTGGCGGAGCATAAGCTCCCTGCAGCTCTTAGAATTGTTCGCGATGAAGATGAGATGTCGGAAGACAGTACGGGTTAGTCCATTGATTGTGTTTCGAGTTCTAGTCGTTGATTTTTTTCTTTCAGGCCTCGCAGCCCGTCGTTGTCTTAACTTTATTGTTTGCACACTGGTGGCCTGGCTTCATCTGATATGCGGTCTCAGCCGAGATGCGAGCAACCGAGTTCTCAAGGTCCTTGGTCTCGTTATAGCTATGGTGGCCGCGTCAGACACGAAACATGAAATTCCTGCGGATGTACGCACCGCGATAAAAAGCCTTTCCATTGAACCCGTAATCAACCGATCTATCTGCTGCCCAAGCTCTATCGCGCGTATTCGTTCGAGGAGCTCCCACAGATTTGCCTCGCTCGAGAAACAGGTGGCTCGCGCCATGCAACACTCCACTCTGGGTGGAACGACAGACTCGTGCCGGCCCTAAAATGTGCCCCGCGTTTGTATTCGATGCAGGACTTTCACAGTTGGCTGGCACATTTTCTATCTCGGCCTGGGATGGAGGAACTTCTTCGCAAGTCCCATCTCCATCAACCGAACCCAGACAGGATGACGTCCATCTGGGATAGCCCAGCATGGCAGAGCCTAGGATCCTTCACCTCCGAGCCCAATAATCTTGTCTTCAGTTACTACATCGACTGGTTTAATCCATTCCTGAACAAAATTGCCGGAAAGACGGTGTCCTGCGGAGCCATCATCTTAGTTTGTCTGAATCTTCCCTACGAGATGTGGCATCTCCAAGAAAACACGTACTTTGCTGGAATAACTCCCCCTCCCAAAGAGCCGACCGTCACGACATAACCGCGCTCTCCGACCCAATTATGAACCAGTTTCAGGAAATGTGGAGGGGCAAGAAGGTGCCAACACACAATCACCCAATGGCGACTTCTACCAGGCTGCGATTATTGCTGCTATTGGCGATCTCATGGCGCTCAAAAAAGCACTAGGCTGTGCTGGCCATAACGCCCATAATTTTTGCTCCTTTTGCAAGCTCCAGCGCAGCGACATCGATCGCTTGGATCTTGAAAACTTTGAGCCGCGGCGGGGCGGGAGGTCCTCCGTTCAGCCAAAGCATGGCTCGTTGCCCAAACGAAAGCCGCTCGCAAAGCAATTTTTGCGAAGCACGGATCTCGCTGGTCGTCCACCCACATTCTGACGTACCGCGACCCAGTTAAGCACACGGTGATCGGCCTCCTGCACAACTGGATCGAAGGTGTACTTCAGCATCACTGCCGTCTTAAATGGGGCATTGGTTCCGATGCTTCGGCGGGTCGTAGCACTGGAGCTTTCGATGTGTCATCCTCCTCCGAGGACGACGATGCGGTGATGATGGACATCGACGACAACACCATTGCAGCTGAGCTCGAGGACCTTGAGGACGGCAACACCATTGCAGCTGAGCTCAAGGACCTCCATAAGGACAGTGCCATCCAGAACGACGCACCAGCCTCCCTCATCCACCGCGTATCATCATTCTTCATCCACGAGTCTGATGAAGATGCGCCATGCACGGAGGATGACAACGAGTCGGATGACGATGACAACGAGGCGAACGAGGATGCGATCTATGAGCATGAGAAGCCTTCGACCAAGGTGTTCGACAGCGACGCCATGGCTCTCATCCACCAAGGGCTCGCATCTGTCGTGATTCCGGGTTGGGTTGATCGGCCACCCGTCAATCTAGGAGAAAAGGCGCATGGGAAGCTGAAAGCCGATAATTGGCTTGTTTTGTTCATGATTTTTTTCCCCTTGATTATCCCTGAACTCTGGTTCCATGCTTCATCATCGAGACGGGATCGCAAATTACTGGATAACTTTCACGATCTCATTGGCGCGACAAACATAGTCTGTTCGTACGCAATGATCCCAGCGGAGGCCGACGAATACGTCAAGATATATCTCGACTACTTACGGTCCTCCCAGTCGCTTTTCCCTGGGCTCACAACTCGTCCTAACCACCACTATGCCATGCACAATGGAGAACAGATGAAATGGTGGGGTCCATTGATGAAGCTCAATGAATTCATGTACGAAAGCCACAATGGAAGCCTGCAGAAGATCAAGACGAACAACCACATGTGTAAGTTGCAGTTCAATATAACGCATGCAATTAACTTACATGACATAGGGGAAATGGACTTGACAATGCTTCGCCAAATGTGTCGACGGGGAAGATTGCTTGCATCAATTAGCGATAGCGTACAGACAACGGATTCTTCCAAGTCCGCCGTTGTCAAGGCCATGCGAGTCCTATCCTCTGCAGTCCCGGTTAGCGCGGATTCGGTAAACCCTAAACAGCTCTCACCTGCCCAAGAAACAGCCTACAATGGCTCTGGAGTCGTACTCGATGCGCCGACGTATGAGCTGATTTTTCGCTACTGGAATCAAACATATTCTCCTCCATACATCCGTGCGGCAGAGCTGACATACAGCCTCCTGGACGCTGGTGTTAACGTGTTTCCGTCTCGAGCGGTATCACATACCAATTTCATGCATAAAACACGTCTCTTCAGCACCTTCAAACAACACCATGGGGGTAGCTCCATCTCTTTCCGTCATCCCTTGACGGGACGGAAGGGCATGGGATTTATCGAGTTCATATGGACGCAGGTCCTGCAGGGACAGAACCGGACTTTCGTTGTCGTCCGACCCCATACAGCGCTGGGCCTGGCGGATGCAGCCAAAATGCCATACCCCATGCACCCAAGGCTTGCATGCTCCATAGGATACACCAAACCACTGCAACCGCAACCGCAGCTCATCGTTGAGCCTCGTCACATCATCTCCCATATTCCATATTATTCGCGGCCAAGCGGGACGTATGGCATCCAGCAGGCGTTCACAATCTTCGTCGACTCTCTCCATCGGAACCGGGATTGATGCAACACGAAGTTGCCAATGTAGCACCAACGCGAAGTTGGCGGAGGACGGGCAGGCGGTCATATTTTGTTGTCGTAAATTCATAGATTCTGTTGTTGTGAGTTCATTGGAGAGGGCTGAAATTGGAGCAACACGAAGTTGCAGATACACCCGACACGAAGTCGAGCAACATAGCACCAACGCGAAGTTGGTGGAGGAAGGTGGGACGTAGCGGTCATCGAATCATAACAGGACCAAACATATATTACTGCCACATTTGGACTCGGGCCGATTTTTCATTCCTTTGGCGAAATCCTCGACTTAATTAAAATAAGCACAATAAAAACAAGCAAGAGTCGTTATTCATTCTATATACATACAGGCGGTGAGCATACATTATTAGCATTGATATAATACATTTTTCTTCATGTCCAATAGAAATTCAGGATGCGATCTCGTGTTGCAGGCGCATGGGGACGACTGCCGCTCGCCCAAAGAGCTCGTAAAAGCTTTGGGTGTAGTACTCTGCAACCTTCTGCTCTAAGTGGCGGACAGAACCAGCAACCCATTCCGTACGGCCCCTCGCGATGTCGATTTGCTTGGGCCGTTCGCAAGGAACCGACCAGTCGCACATGAGACCCGCCATGCAGAGGAGGTATGGCAGGTGTTCCATTGTTTCGTGGGCTGCCAGACCTCTTTGGCTTTCGCGGAAATCCATCCCAATCAGTCCCTCGCCTGCAAAACACCTGCGACACTCGTCGGGTCGATCCAGCCCAGAAGCGCGTGCATCCAAAGCAAGGAACTCATAGCGAAAGTTGATTTCCGCCAGTTCCCACAAGAGCTCCTTCGTTTTGTGCACGTTCAGTGGCGGGATGGCTTCGGGCGGTACTGGAAATTCGTTCAAAGCGTTGATACCGCAGGCGCTGAAAGCAGGCCGCAAAAGGTCCTCCAGACTTGCGCTGCGCGCTTGTGCGCGAGTACCGTCCTTGCCCTGTTTGATGACTTTGCCCTGCAAGATATCTCGCCACTGTTGGGTGGTCAACAGCGCGTGACGCTGACTGCGATCTGCAAGGCGAAACATGAGTGCGTCATGCATTAGCCTGTAGTGGTGGTACAGCGTGCGTCGGCGTAGTTCTTCTTCTGGAGAAGCAAGCAGGGTGGGCTCTGGCATCACATAAAGTTGCGGTAGGTCGATACCGCAGGACGGGGGGTGGCTTCTGTGAGTTGCCTCAAGTGCAGTGGCCCAGGGAGTGATTGTGGTCAGCATTTCTAGGTGATTGAGGGGCAAAAACTTGTCGCGAGGCTGCTTGGCGTTGGGGTTCGGCCCTTTTGCCTCCTTCTGCGCCTTGGCTTGCGCTCGTGCTGCAGCATCTACAAAACCTTTAATTCTTTCCTCGATTCAGCTTGAAAATGAAAAGACTCACATGGAGATCCCTTCCCGCTTGAAGGTACAGACCTCGACGGTGCAGACATGTTCCGATCGCGACTAGGGCCTGCTTTGGCCGACTGTGCTCCTGCCGTTCCTGGCTGAGAACTTCGAGCAGCAGAAGTACTCGCGACATCTGGGCTGGTATCTTCGAATGGATTCCGATACCATGGCGTATTCTCGGTGCAGCGATGCACCACGGATATGCGGTCATCAAGTCAATCTGTTGCTGGTACTGGGGAAAACCCAGCAGCTGGCTTCATCTCTAGGAAATTGGTCGCTGAAAAGGGCAAGACGACCTTCAAAATGTATTCATCGGCGAACACTTTGAGGGGCCGGATTAACCAGCACGGTAGGCATGCCTTGAAGAAAATCTGGGCAATGCGGGGATCGTCGGTGAAGCAGCCAATGCAGTTGTCAGGACAGGCGGTGTTTGCCTTGGGGTCCTCGATGCCTTCCAGGCGAGGCTTGTACGTCGTCATGTATCGTAGCAGCCCCATGAGCTCAAGATATTCACGCTGCACTGTGGTGACACCAATCACCATTCGGATGTACGTCGACGGGATTCTGAGACGCTCTAAACTCAGTCAGAGTCTCTGAACCAGTTGGGGGAGGAGCAGGGGAGGTTTGGTGCCAGTAGGGAGGGATTTTGTGTACTGCTCATACTCGTCGATGAGCGCGCCAGTGAGGACCCAGAATTGCGAGTACCTTGCTCCAGCGAGTCTGCCAAGCCCACGGGTGAGGGTCAGTCCCAACGCAGGGCAGACAAAACTGGCGGGTGTCGGGTTCCACCACATCACGCCAAGTTCCTCCTGATCCTGAGGAGAAATTGGGGCCTTTGGAATGGCCGCCAAATGGCAGAATTTGTCGCTGTAGAGGCGGGGCCACAGGACTGGATCGTCAGGCCCAAAGCACATGTCTCGTCGTATTACAATTTTTTTAGGGTCCGTCTCGGGCAGGAGGGGGACATAGTGAGCGTTTGTGGTGACAAAATGCGATGCTTGTCCCATCTCGAAGTATGCGGCGACCTTTCCGTCCAGCGGGCCAGTAAGGTCTGGCACTAGTCGTAGATTTTTGAGAAGGTTGACACCTTCGTACACGGAGGGGGCTTCCCTGACTTTCCAGGCATCTATCTTGGGTCAGAGAACACTCTCAGCTCAGCATGAAACTTGAACGTACCGCGCTCTGTTAGTCTCATGGTGAGCGGGTCCTCTGCCAAATCCATTTGAATGTCGGCGAGCTTCATTGTGTGGCCGTACAGAGTTAGGGACAGTGAATAGCTCACTGGCGCGAAGCCAATGGATAAAACACTGGCGCGAAGCCAATGGGATAGATACACTGGTGCGAAGCCAATGAAGGAAACAGCGAAATAAGATGAAGGTCTGCGGCCACGTGACTCAGTGACTTGGTGACCATCATCACACCAAATCATCACAAGTGCCCAATCCGTCGAAGTCCGCTCCTCCCCACAGCGAGCTTCGCGCTCGCTGCCTGTGCCAACTTCGCGTTGGTATCTCCTTGCACTCCGTATCCCATTAACTCAAGACTCGTTTACCCCGTAACTTCCCAGTCTCGGATGACAGGGCACCGAGCACCATGCACACGCCGAGCACACAAACGCGAAGGTTCTATGGTTCGGACGCGTGCATTGGTTAGGGATCAAAGGGATTAAAGATGTTTATCTCGGGTTGTCAAGAAACGAGCGAGGCTTTGTGCACGACCACAAAGAATCCCAAAAAGTATTTCTTTGTCCAGCCATCTTTATAAGGAGCACTCATCTTTGAGACGGCAGTTAACTTTCCTCCCACTTACTATCATATCGAACCCAACCCTACACCTCCAAATCCTCTCCAATATGGACCCGAACAATCCACCCTTTGCCGTCGACGCCTCGGTCATTGCTGTCAATGAATCCTACGACAACCTTGTCACTTCGAGTGGCTATCCCCCCGACTCTGTCACTTCGAGTGGCTATCCTCCCGACTCTGTCACTTCGAGTGACTACCACAACAACGCCTACGTTCAGAACTCGGTCCCTGCCAGCAGCTCACCTTATAAGCCTGAAAAAACGCGTTTCTGTTGGGAAAGATACCGCAGGCGCAATGCGTTTCTTCTGGGCAACCTACTTTGGGTGTTTCTGGGCCCGTGCTTACCAATACCGCCGCTCCTGCGGCACCCACCGCATCACATGGCATAACGGCGAGCTCACCGGGCCCTACGTTGGCCTTGGCGCTTGAATTTCATTGTCATGTGGACTATATCTGGCCTAAAAAGGCTACCCAAAAAATAGCTCCTTCCACCTCCCCCGACGCTAATCGTAATCCACCTCCCCACCCATCAGGAGCTCCTCATCACTGTCCACATCTCCACGCTCGTCGTCTTCATCCTCATAGTCCAGACCGTCGTCATCGTCGTCGTCGCCGCCAAAAATCGGTACGGGTTCCTCCTCCTCTCCAATAATGGGATCGGGTGCTGTCCGGTACAGCCGCCGCTTCTTCCCCCTTTGCAATAGTGGCTCTGTCCTTGTGATCTCCGCCCGAGCAGCCAGATCCCGGTACATGTCTGCCTGCTTTAAAGCATACGCCACCATACCCTCCGCCTCCATCACCGTAATGGATTCCAACGGTACCGCTGCTGCTCGCTGCAGCCACAGCTGCCGACGGAAATCGTACGTCACCGGTAAACGCCGCCACTCTTCCTCCAATAGCCTAACCTCCTCAGTCCATCTTCTACTTCGAGCCCAGGCTTTCGCCCACTCAATTCGAAGAGCTGGGAATGTAGTCAGTAGATAATTCTTCGTTTTTGAATAAGAATATACCATCTTCGAGCTCTTCATCCGTCCCCGCTGTCCCTGTTACTGTCCAAATCCACGACACCTGCCGCATATTCTCCCCCCCCCTCGTCGTCATCTCCTCGCCCTCCGCCAATGGAGGGAGCTCGCCATATGCGCGCAGTTCATCCTCCTTCCTCCACCTCCGCTCATCCGCCTTCCGCCGCTTTTCCGCCCCCCTGGAGACTTCCTCTGCATCCTGCATACACCGTATATCCTCCTTCCGCAGCCTCTTCCACTCCACCTTCGTCTCGTCCCCTTTCCGAATTACCAAAAGCGCCTGCCAGGCCATCTGAAACTTCTCCGAATGAAGTCGAATCTTGCTTTCATTGCGTGCGACAATTGTACGGGTCCTTGTATTCATCCCCTGGTGGCGCGCATTGTTCCCCTTGTATATCATGAAGCGCGACTTGATGTGGAGCTGATTGCGCAGGCTGAGGAGCGACATCCTACACTGTGCCTGCCGAAGCGAATCCTCTATCTCCAAAAGACCCGACATGCAGCCGCCATTTTCGCGCAGCTCCTCCGTGAGCGCTGAGGGGAGGATGAGCGGCACGTCTTCTGCAAGCTCGTCTTCGGGAGCAGTTCGTTGCGATAACACCTGGATTGCCGCAGGCATGTAGGTTGCCTGCAGCTTTCGAAAGCGGTCCACACTTCGATTGAGCTTGGTTCGCATTGACTTCATATTGATCTGCATCGCAGTGGTCCCCGCTTTCTTCAATTCGGCCTGAACTCGGACTCGCCGTCTAATCAAAGTCAGCCCGAGGCAAAGATAAGATTGCGTGAACACGCACTGCTCTCCCTCTAGGTCCAGCCCCGCAGTAATGAATGCGCTGGGAGTCACCTCATGCAGTGCCGGTACCCCTCGCTTGGCCTCCTCTGCCTCCTCGTTCGCGAACTGCAGCCTGACCTGCATCTCGGTCAAACCTGTTATAACCGCATTAGCACACTCCCACCCTCCTCCCATGACCGAGCTTCCGCACCTCGAACAGCCATCTCGTAGGGGTTCTTCTTCGTCCCGTCAGCCTCGAAGTCCTCCACCATCTTCTTCCACACCGGAACCCTCTCCGCCTGCTGCAGCGTGAAGGCTTCAAACGCCTCCCTTTGCGCCGCCTGCTCCCTCCGCGCTACATCCAGTCAGCGGCGAAGAATACTCGCTGCATAAAGAATGTCAGATTGCATTGAGCGGATGCCATAAAAAACACTTGCGAAGCCCGATTGTCTTGAGCCAGTTCCAGAAATTCCAATGGTCGTCTAGTGAGTCATGGCGTGCGCTGGGCCCGCTCACCCGAGTACTTGTTGCGATCGCGCCAATACTCGCCCATGGGTGCTCGATCCCTTCGCCATCGGTCTGCCCACTCCCAGGAACGAGATTCAAAGAGAATAAGACTTGGCACGCAAGGGTATGCGCATGGATATGCATCTTTGGGATCACAAATCGGAAGTGCTTCAGTATGATCGCGATCCGTACGAGCGGCAGGAGTTTCTTCAGCCGTTCAAGAAGATATCTCCACCACTGGCAGACAATGTCGTACGAGATAATCTTGGGCAGGCGCGGGTCCTTGTGCCGCAGAATTGAAGCGAATATGTAATCCATATTGGCAAAGCTGAAGATTCCATTAGAAAGAACTTCTCGGGGCGGTATGGAATGCCAAAACGCACCGCTCTCCTTTTTGCAAGTCCCCAACCCCATTTGGCTGCACGAACTCGTGCCTCGTGCACACACCCATCCCTACCCCCGTGGTACTGTAACCTCTCGAAAACTTGGTGTTGGCGTAGTCGAGAGCCGCAAGTCCACTGCAAGTACTCATCTAACTAATGAATGAGTAGTGTTTGGTAAACACGCCAACGTGCTTACCTCCTTCTGGTCGGTCACCGTCATAAGGAAATGTCGATAAGGGGCGTTCTCCAGAACGTATGCCCAACCGGTTCCAAGCCCCGGATCCTTCGCCTCGCTTGACACCATCCGACGCTTCAGTCGAAAACACGCATCAAGGGCCAGGAAGAGAACGTAAATAAATCTACATGTCTATTAGCCACGTATTTTCGACTTGGGAGCACATACCTATCCTCCGGTGGGGCATTCTCCCAGCCCTCGGGCAAGTTTACCCCGGGATGAGGACATACAGGGCACTGTATCGCCAATTCACCCGCCCCAGTCCCGAATACCCCCGATGGGTCATGGCCGCGACCTGCGCGTTTGAGCATCAAGAGATGGCGATACTGTCGCGCCATTCGGAGGAACGATTGGTAGCGATTGGCAGGTTTGACGCCTGTGTTGTCTGTGAGTCGCTCCAAGACAGCGTAGAAGTCGTAGGCGGTCATTTTGGCTTGCAGCGTCAGCAAGTGGTATTTGTCGAGACAGGCGAACGTCGCCGCGGTCTTCGGTCTTGCCGCCGTAGCGGGATACCATCCTGCGCGTAGAAGCTGGATGTACGGGGCACCTGCACCACCTCGATCGCATCCACAGAAGTCCACGGCGACTTCATGGATGGAGTTATCGTGTAGCACAATGAAATCGGAACTTCCGGGCTGGGGCGCGGCGCACAACTCGCCAGGAGGATGGCCCATCTGAACCCGCAGGCCCAGATGCTTGAGAGACGTCCGCACAAAAAAAGATCCATTCCATTCCTTTAAGAAAGTCAGCCTATTTCTAAGATGCTATTAGAACACGCACATGGATGATATGCAGCGGATTCTCCGCGTGCTGCCTTACACAACACCCCTGACAGAATAACGATCCGCCAGCGCATTCTGCGCAGCGATACCGTGGCTTTTCAGAGGCAACTTTGCAGCCAGGGCATAGGGTGGTGCTCGCCGTCCCACAGCCATCGCGGCGGAGAAGTTGGCGAAGGAAGATATCGCGTAAATTGGCCATCCATTCATGCATCACAGTGTCCTGAAGCATGCATTAGAATCCGTGAAGCAAACAAAGGGGGAAAAAAGGCGCGTTCTCTCATAAAAAATAAAAATCAACGTACAGCAGGTTTAAGACGCGGAGGGTCATAAACGGGCGGTGAGTCCGGGAGAGGAGGGTCCTCGGTGTTGTCGGCCATCATCGTATATCGCTCTGACTCGAGTGGCGGCGGAACAGAGCGAGACGGCCCTGCTAAGCCTTCACTTGGCTCTTCTAATCTTGCACGCTTAATTGCGCGCTTTATTGGAGACGGCGGGTCCAACTCGATTATTTCGCGGTATAGGCGCCTACCGTCGGCAGAAGGGCGATCCACAAAGGTCTGGAGTGGCGGAGTCGGCTGCCGGCCGCGCAAGGTCGCATCCACCTGAAATGAGAAGGAACCCGTGCTCTGCTCAGCAGCTTTGGACGATGAGGCTCATTTGGACGCAGACCCCGTATTTTTCTTGTTGCGATTCGCGCGAGTCATTGGAAAGCGAGTCCCCGAATAGAAAGGGTCGAGTGGGCCATTGGGCCATCGTCGCACAGACCAAGCGAATCCCCAAATAGATATTGCCATCAAAGCTAAAAGTACTGCTTTAAAAAGAAAGGCGGCTTGAGGGTGGCATTCGCTTAAATCTTCCCTTTGCACTACTTACCACCTTCAATCTTTCTTGCCACAATATGGGTTAGTTTTTTTTGCTTTATTTTATTTTTTCCACGGCCTCTTGTGTAGTTTCGCGTCCAAAAGAGACGATGCACGCGTTGAGTAGGTGTTTCCGACCCTGGAACTGCCCAAAGCTGCGCTACGTCTGCTCTTTGAATGCGCACTGCCCTTTGTGTATTGAGACACGCGGCTTGCCTCCTGAGAGACGCGTTGGACAGCGTACCTACGCGTCTCTCTTACTCCCTATTTTATTTTATTTATTGCTGGATTTCATGCGTCTTCGCGTGACTAACTACTTCTTCAGAGCGCCGCACACGAATGGGACGCATCTTTAACCCCGTTGTGCTCGATGGCTTGATTTATGTCCCCGGCCTTTGCGTGAAGGACTTATTGGCCTCACGTGCCCAAGAGGCGCCGGATTCGGATGCGGACAGCGACTCTGACGCAGACTCATGCGACAGTGAGTGCTCCGATGACCCCCACGAGGCCCTCAGCGGCAAACGAAAGCGCACACACGACGGTGCACCAGACGCACCGCCGTTCAAACGGCCGCACCGTGATCCCACGCCACTCGGCCCCAGCACTGACCGCATCGGCGACGAACACGCTGCGAATGACGCCGACGATGCGGACGCTGACGCTGAAGCTGACGAGGGCCCGCTCGACGCGGCCACGCTGAAGAAGCGCAAAAAGAAGGCATATCTGCGCGCTCGCCGGCGCACCCTACGCGAGGCGGCTCGCACCACGACAACCACCCGCCAAAAGGGAGTCACCAACGCCCGGGTACGCCAGGCCGTACCAATCAGCCTCCCTTTCAAGCTTGCCCAGCACACCCTGCCTGTGGCTTCGACAAGCTGGATGGGCCTCCGCAACAGCGCCATTGAGAATGCCGCTGCGCGCGAGGCATTGGGGGGAGCTGCGCATGAGCTCCCTGAACTCCGCGCTTTCACCCTGGACGAGATACTCCACCCGGATATGAATATGATGTATCTGGATTGGGACGGGTATGTCTTTTCTTCCGCTCTCTGAAACCGTTTTGAAGCTTATCTTTCTGATAGAATTCCTGCTCCCCTCATCGACAGCGACCGCTTCGCGTTCGCCCTCCTCGGTGGCCACCCCAACGACCCTTCCTGGCAGAAGGACGTTGCTGAAAAGGCAGCAGAACTGGTGGAGCAGGTCGCGGTGAAGATTTATGGCGAAGAAGTCTTCTATGCAGAGGTCTACACCCAGCCCAAACGCCGTAGGAGAAAGAAGAGCGGCGCCCCGCCGTCTACGCCAGCGAGCCGCCAAGCGCCTCCTCGTCGTGGTCCCTTTCATGCGAAGACTGTGGGCGTGTCTATGGGTGGGGGGCAAAAAGAGCCGACGGGGTTTTTTCACAGCACCCTTAACACCATTCTCATCGCGCAGCTCCTGGCAACGGAGCCTTTCCAACGCATCGCTGGGTTCGTGAACGGTGCGTGCTCTGCCACACCCGCCCCTGCAATCCTCTCACGTTTCCCCCCCAGGAATGTTTCGGTCCTACGCCCCCAAACTCCACGAGTACTACCGCTCGACGATGTCGCTACTCTACGACTGGAATGAGTTCCTCCCCCGCAACTTTGGCGAGTTCACATCGGTCTTCGCTGCCGCCACCATCAACTTCGGACCGTTCACGATCACCTTGCCCCACCTGGATTTCGCGAATCTAGCGTGGGGATGGTGCGCGGTGACAGCCCTTGGAAATTTCGACCCTAATAAAGGCGGCCACCTCATTCTCTGGGACTTACGACTTGTCATTCGCTTCCCCCCCAGCTCCACAATCCTCCTCCCATCGGCGATCTTCAGACACTCCAACGTGTCGATCCAGCAAGGGGAGAGGCGTTTCTCCTTCACACAGTTCACGGCGGCGGGCGTTTTTCGTTTTGTGCACAACGGCTTCCGCACAGAGAAGGATATTAATGAGTCGAGGCCGTCGCAGGCGGAGAAAGCGAAACGGGCAACGGAGCGGGCAAATCGATGGGCAGAGGGTATGAAGATGTACAAGCAGTGGGACCTTGATTTCGAATAGCGTGCTTGGAATATATCAGAATTTTTTGCTCGCATTTGAAGCGATTTTCTGAGACTCAAAGCCCTAAGCGGCCAGCCTGATTGAGGTGATGACGAACACGTTACGGGCAGATCGCGAACACGTTACGGCGATACTCCAACGCGGAATCTGATATAATTGTGCGCCCTCCACATTCGCAAAAAAACTGAATAGTACATTCTGTTCTTTTAGGTGTCTTCTAGTCCACGAATAAATTTCGGATTTTAGGGAGACATATAGCTTGAACAAGTCTCGTCGCCATAACAGGTCTTAGTTGGTCGCTGTTTATTACCACATTTCAGTACTTGATCTCTACAATGAAATCTCAAACTTCTTCTCTCGACTCAACTCTTGTGAATTCTGATGTGTACGTGTCTAGACTACTGCCCCCAGGTTTCCTGAGCTTGACCTCCTCTCCGTTAGCGCTGCATCCCACCAAAAGTCCCAAACTCGCAAAATTCCGTCGGAGGCGCGCAAGCTCAGTCAACGCGAGGCATCTGCTAAATATCGATGGAAGTGAGCAGGGATGGATCAGAGAACATGGTTGTACCTAACCACTGGCTAGGAATGAGGAGGAATTGAGAGAAAAAGCGCGGATTCGTATGGCTAAGTGTGTCCGCGTCTAACCCGCCATTTTGACGCTGAAAAGCCTTAAAGCCGGTGCCTAAAGGTCAAGCAGGAGGAATTCGTCGACGAGGATCTTGCTGCAAGAACGAAGCTGGCGCACGCCAACTATCGCAAGAAGTGCACACGACTCTCTGGCCTTTATTCTACCAATTGACTATCAACCTTAGGCATGCAGGCCTCCTCGCATTCAAACAGCGGGTGCGCCGCCAGGAGTACGTCCCCTTGTCTCTCGTTCATTTCTTTGGAATTGAGCCTTTTGTAGAGCTTTCATCGCGAAGCATGGGCTCCGAGCCCACCAGGATCGCATTGCGAAACAACGTGCAGCCGAGGACGCGGCGTTTTACCAGCGTGCACAACGGGCCCGCGAGACAGAGGATGTGAGGCGTGCGCTGCACCACTCTAGGGGTTCTCAGTAGGAGTGCCGTGCTTAGTTCTTCGTGTTTTTTGTACGGGCTGCACCAAAAAAATTCATTTCGTAGCGATCTATGACGACGACAACAACAAGGTATGGCTATCTGCGAGGGGCACGACTACAGCTTGGACTGCCCCCCCCCCAAAAAAAAACCCGTGAATTGGAGTCGTAGCCAATTGCGACAAAACCGCTTACCAAGTCTCGACGTTTGGTGCTGCGTACGGGAATTACACCATGTGGGCTCTCTCTAAGAGGTGCACTCCATCAGCAAAATAAATGTATGCGAAAAAAAGGCGGCGCACAGAGGGGGCATATCGGCGTCGTCGTCATCATCCAGGTCTGTAAGAGCCTGAAGACCTTTTCCATCCACAACTTCGCCGCGGTGGGGCGCGGGCAGGCGACTTCGGTACTCGGAATTTTCTGTGAGTTCACCGTCCAAATGGCCATGGCCAGCAGTAAATGAAACTTGGCAGGCTCTGTTATGAGCGAATGCATGGAAGTATGGACTGTGAGATGTGAGCGAAGGAGAATCACGGAGGAATTATTGAGACATACGCTACGCACAAGAACTCAGGCTGAGAAAGTTGGGTGAGAAGGCGTTCACGCAAGTTGGGGTGCATGTCGAGACTCGAGAACAAAGGGTTGTCACGTCACAGGTCACGGCACCGTCTTCTTTCGGTCATTCATCATGTCACCTTGTCTGCCAGAATTTCGTCCCAGCCCCGGCGAAGAAGATCGCGTCAAGCATTCTGCCACAAAGGGCAAATGGTTCTACGTTGTTGGTAATGGCCGCGTACGAGGGATCTTCACCAGCGCGTGAGTACTCGGTACAGTCTATCGCGAGGTGGACTTATCTTTGGCAGGGAAATCGCGAGGCAGCAGACTGACAAGTTCCCAGATGCGCAAATGAAGAAGGTTTCTACTTGGGAGAAAGCGGTTGCATTGTGGAACGTCCACTGTCCCAAGTTTCACTCGCACAACTCGCCGTGCATCGCCATATCGGGGTCCCGTTTTTCCGCCTCCTCTGCTGGAAACTCTTCGCAGATTCCGAGGATCCCGTCGCCACCGCCACCGCCACCGCGGAACGACGAAAGTGCGCCTCCTTTACCTTCGCCTGTGCGGGCGAAGACCGTGAAGGTGAAAGTCGTTGCCGCGGTGCCTCAGGAGCCGTCATTGCCGCCGCCGGCATACTCCGCTACGCCGCCTCTGTCCGACATCTTCGTTATATATCAAATTCGCTCCAAAACGCGTGTCTGGCAGCGCGGCGAGAAACTCTTTGGTATCGAGGGCATTCTATATCTATTCGAGGACCAGTAAGTAATGGCGCTATTTTGTTATGTCCTCATTCAAAAGGCCAGTTATGACGCCGTCGACTACATCTTGGAACATCATTTGGGCCAAGCCGATCTCCTGGAAACCTGCAACCTTCGCAGGTTAGTGGCCTTCGTGACACGGAACAGGTATGTGAGGCGTCCGGAGGACCCCGAGGATTGATGAAAGGGCTTTCGTTGAAGCGCGTGGCGACGAGTTTTTTGTTTGATCGAAAATCCTTTGTAGTGTTTAGAAAATTGAAAATTACATTGCACACGGGAGTACACTGTCTAGGAACTTTTTGCAAGCAATGAATTTCTATGGGAACGCGTTACATTCAAGTGGTAGAGGACGTATAACTGCAATGGGTGATATCTCGTCGTCTTCCGGTTGTAAGTTCCGTGCAGGATCAAAATTGTTGTCGTTAAGATCGGGCCAAGCCCCGATGCCCCAAATTCCATCGGCGCTCGGGGGCGCAGTGGTGATCCAGGGTCCGCAAGGTGCCGGCGGACTGAGCTGGCGATGGAGATATTGGATGCGGTCGTATCTGTGGGCACAGGCTCGCGCAATTTTGGCGAGTCTGGGGCGGGCGTAGGTTTTGAGAGCTAAAAATTATTGCTATTAAAGAACAGTTGAACGCAAAGATAAAGATATGGACATACCGCGGATAGCGAGTGCTCGATCCCAATCCCAACACCATTCGGTGGATGCCAGTCGTTCATCATGAGCTTCGGCTACCATGTCAGTGGCCCGCCGAGCAGAAAGGAGGAGAGAAATGTCGGACGCAGCGTCAAGGTGAGCAGACATGAGCGATTGTTTTACGGATGTGTTTGTTATTTGATCTTGTGTGTCTTGATCACCTAGAAAGCGCCAATGCCACCAGCTCCAGAAAAAAAAGAAAAGAAAAAACGTGGCAAGCAGAGCGACTTCCAAGGCGCGCGCGCAGCGTATCTCTCAACGTTCATTCCCCGCTATGGGGCCCTTTCTAAAACACACCGAACTGGGGAAATCTGGGACGACGTCTTTCCTGGCTATTGGGCCGCGTTTCCTTGGTGTTTGCCTCTGGCAGAGGAGTGCAGCGCGGACGAGCTCATGCAGTATGGGGCCGACCCTGTCAATGATGAGGAAAAAAAGGAAAAGTCATCGGTTCTCCTGGCCACAGAGAGAGTAAGTGTAGTACTTTAATCGCGACGCGTCTATCCAATCTGATCGATGTGTTTTGTTTTTAAAGAAAATAAAACTTTGGTTCGGCCGCCAGCGTGCATGCAATGGAATGTCGAACAATCCCTGGGCGCCGTGGCTGGCGCAGTTGCGAACCCCCCAAAGTGGGATGCCGAAGAAGCTCGCCGACTTCCAGTTCTACATGCAGCATCCGGAATTCAAGGAGAAAGTGGCAACCACTTTCAAAGCACGCCATCCCGATGCGGCGCCCGCCCACCAGCTGAAACTCCGTGCGGGGGTCGCACGCGATCTCTTCAAGCTAGAGCCAGAGGAGGTGCAGGATCGGATTCGCGAAGAAGCTGCCGCCGAGCACCAAGAGCAGCGCGAAAATCACGAAGCTGCAATGGAAGGCCTCCCTTCATTAGATGCGGAGGATCAGGAGGAGTGAGTTTACTCTTTCCTGCTGTCAACTTGGCGCTGGCGCTAACTCTTCCCTGCAGAGCCTGGTCGCGTTTTTCTGCCATCGTTGGGCCTTTACTTGAAGGGCTGCAGGCTCACACCGGGTACGAGATCAGCCTGCTGGCGGGGCGAGTGGTCATGGAGGAGGGGAAGCTGCTGGACGTAAGGCTGGTTAGGTGAGTACCGGTTCCGGTTCTTTATATATATATACTCAAGTGACATCGTGCGCGTTTGTGTCAAGCCTTCACGCGGGAGTGACGTCGGAAAGCCCGGATGCGCTGGATTTCTCGAAGGCGCCAGCGTACGCTGCGGTGGCCACCGACTTTAGTCGCTTCATTTGGGAAGCATGTAAGGCTACGCTTCGCTGATCCTACTATAAACTAAGTCAAGTCGTCTTTACAGATCAACATCGCAATTCACAGCCGTCCGCTGGCGTCGTTGACGGCAACTCGACCACCCTGACCGAAAGCGGACTCGCCGCGCCTGCCCCGACCAACGCCACGCCCACCCTGACCGAAAACGGACGCACCGCGCCCACCCTGACCGAAAGCGAAGTCGCCGTGCTGACTCCTGCATGTTCCACCGCGGAGACGCCGGGGCACACCAGCAATGACGCCGACCCCGCTCCCACCGACGACAGCGCTGCGGCTGCAAATCACAATGGCCTCCCCAACGACCCTGTGAATGCCGCCGTCAGTTTGCGCCCCATCGCAGCCGACGAAGACGACTTGCCCGACAGTCTGGCCCTCGCTACCGCTGCAATGCCCCCAGATCCGTATGCAAGCGGGTATTCAGGACCTATCTGTCCAGAACTCCGCCTGACGCTAGCAGAGATGTCGGAGGAGGAGCGCGTGGCCAAGATTGACCGCCTCAAGAGCCTAGATGCCGGGGCCTTGGAGCGGGAGAATAATGCGGCCCGCAACTGTTATATGCTCCGCGGGCTTGGGCTTAGCGCGGCGGCTAAGGAGACTCTTTGGGGTGGGGCTGATTCGGCGCTCGCACAGCCAAAGGGAGCAAAGCGCAAAGCGCCGAATGCGCCTCCAGGTGGGAGGAAACCCAAAGGGAAGCGGGCGAAGAAGAATAAAGTGCCAGAAATGGAGTCGGAGGCGACAGAGTCAGAGTCCAGCGACGCCGATGAAGGGGGGGAAGGAGCTGCCGTGGTGGTCCCGCGAGCGCCCAGAGTACCCCGAAAGGTCGGCGTTACCGCCGGCGCCGCTCCTTCGCCCAAACCATGGGCTCTCACCGCAAAGTTGTTCCTTGCCAACGCCGACCTCGGGCCGGCATGGGGGAAGCTGCTGGATCTCTGGTGGCAGAGGGAGCAATCGAACGGCTTCGAGGGGACTGTGAGTGTAGACCTTATTACAGAAAGGGGAATGGTTACTAATCAGAATTATAGAATAAATCGCATTCGGCCAAGAAAAGACCCAAACAAATTGGAGATTGGGTCAGCCGCGCACGCAATCACAATCCGATCATTGTGCCGGAGGTATTCGAGAACGATTGGTGGGTTTGGTGGACCGACATTAACCCGAGCTGGCGAAAAGCCATGACACCGATGAGTCGAGAGGAGAATGGTCCATGGTCGACAATGGACTTCCATGGCCAGAACAGTTTCCTTAACGTCATGATGGGTTTGAAGTGGTGGCGTGACGCGATGTCGGAAGGGTCCAAGGGATGGGATTTAGGGGTAGAGGACGTGATCTGGGTGCTGACTAAAATGCAGGAGTAAGTCTGGGTCATTTTCGACATTCATTTGAGCTTACAGGATGTTTTAGAGAGAAGAATGGTGCACCTACTGAACCCCAAGCTTCGAGCGCGTCCCCAGCTAGCCCGAATCCCGAGGGGGACGGAAATACAGCGCAGACGACCTCACCATGCAGCGGAGACCCACCCATTCCGAACAACGAGTCGAGGGATACCACAGACATATCATCCATGCAGTCCCCAACCAGCCCCAGCATCCCCCAGCCCCAGCCCAGAGCTGCTGAGAAGAGCCCGCCGGTGCCGAATCACGAATCGGGGCTAGACAGCAATATGGATGTAGATATGGAGCATCTCACACCAGAGGAATTGGAGGAGCTCATGATGGATCCAGACGCAGAAATGGAGGCGGAAACGTAGTGAGGAGGCAAAACGAGCGCGAACGGGGAGGAGGAGGGGCCGGGAAACCCCGAGTAATCGATCGGAGGGGAGGAAAAGTAGAGGGGAATGTTGGGGGACTGTCCTGAGTATAGGGATGCTGTTCTAACCCTATTTTGGCTGAAAACCGGGTGTGAAATACGATTTTTTCCCCCCGGCCTTTCGGGGAAACAGCATCACGTGTCCCAGGACGGCAAACGCGGCATCGCAATGGCTGCCGTGGGTGCTGCTGAAGGCGCCGAGAAGAGATGACATAAGCATTGTGGCTGTGCGGCAAGACCCCAGGCAAAACGCATTGAGCCTGCGGTATTATCCCGGAAAGTAATGCGTTTATCTAACTGTATGGGCTGAGCAGCTATATCGACAACTCGGTCGCTGCCAATCACACACCCGCTGATGTCGCAGCCTTGATGGCTTCCAATGCCGAGCTCGTCGAGAGGCTCAACCGAATAAGCCTCGGATACAACGACCAGGTGAATGCGGAGATGGCAGCGTTCCGAGTGTCCGTCCACGACGATTTTTTGGCGGTGCATGCACAAAGAGACGCGGTGCAGGCTCAACGGGACGCTGCACAAGCTGAGGCCCAGGTGGTTGCTGCGCAAATGGCCGCTACTATCGCTCGGCTGGAGCTTCTTGAGAGGTGCGTTGTCGCGTTCCTCAACTTTTTCTTGGTTCACTAAATCATGCGTATCAGTGCGTCCAAGGGCAACCCAGTGCACGAACGTACTCGCGACCCCCGCGTCAGACCTACACCATCCAAGGCTAAGGCTCATCCTGCGAGTGCTCAGTCCACCGCCAAGCCCACTGCGACAAAGAAACCCCCAGCTACACCAAAGTCGGCCCAGAAGTCTCAGCCGTCAAATACTCCTCGTCGTTCTCAAACCCCCAAAGACTCGGGGCCTGATCGTTCGTCCCCCAAGACGTCTCGCGCGTCTGCCAACCCGCCTCGTCTGTCACCCAACCCGTTGGGCTCGTCCGCGAACGCAGCGCGTAGCTCGTCAAGCCCCGCTTCTCCACCCAGTTCTTCTTCATCCAAAGGCAAGAGCGGAAACAAAGCCAAGGGCAGAACCAAGAATGGAGCCACCAAGGTACGCTCTCCAAGAAAGCTCGCCGAGCATCAAATGCTCAAAGGCGATATCGACGCCGAGGCCCAATCCTTCAAGGTATAGTACATCCTTCAATCCTTCTGACATTAGCTCATCTCTATGGCTAGAGCACCTTCCAAACGCACATCCGCTTTCTCTGGGGTTGTCTGGAGTCCTCCCGCGCCCCTCCCTCGGCATCACCAGCCGTTGTCGAGCAATTCGAACTTCGATTCGAAGGCCTCACTGTTACTGAGCTAAAGAGATTGGGACAAATCGGTCAACTGATGATCAAGCCCAGCGAGGTCAAGGTTAGTCCGGTATCTTCCCTGCTTGAACCATAATTAATGTTTTGTAAAGCTCGGCGTCTCTGTCGAAGACTCAATCTGCACCAAAAACCGGATAGTACGTGCATTCTTTCAACTGGAAGAGGGCACCATTCTCCACGTCAAAGCTTACCTCGCCAAACTCGGCATCTTCACCTGGGCCGTCGACTTCGCCCAAAGCCCCTATTCCATGTACAACTCGGCCATGCGCATGTTCGCCATCGACACATTTCGCTTCTTAATTGCGGGCACCTATTACGACTTCCTCCATCTGGACACCCGCTATGTCAAAGATTCTGCGTTGCTCCTCTGCTTGTATGACCACTTCGTCCACCGCTATATGTTCAACAAGTGGAAGACGGAAGTACGGACACCGGGTGGCAACGAAATCAACACTGTCCGGAACAAACGCTCTCAGGCTCGCATTCGTGTGAGTTTCAGCCATGTTCCAATTTTCTTTTGACTGATTTTTCCCAGCTCCATGCAGCGCGAGCGGCATACCTCAAGGACACCAAGATTCCCAAGAGACTCCAGCATCTGTTCACCGCCAAGGCCACCTCTGACGACGAAAGCACTGCGCAAGGTCCCCGGGCCCTTGCACGCGAGGAGAGGTCTCAAGCTGCCGATCAAGTCATTCGGGCAGTTGATCGTTTCATCGTGCAAGACCTCATTGCAGACGGAAAGACGCGCGCCGCCAACCACAAGAGTCGATGCCAGGCCGCTCCCTTTGGTGAGCGTAACCCTGGCTATTTTCAAGAGGTGAGATCATCCCCTCTTTTCGCTTTTCTTTTCTTTTCTTTTTTGAAAATGAATCTCTTTAGGTACCTAAATCAATGCCAATTCAATACTACAACCCGGACTGGTACAACAATCGACCTCCTCAGGCGCGGGCCAAACTTGAGGCTAAACTCGTTGTCGTTTTCCCCCCCAGCTCTAAAGACTTATTTTCTCGCCGTGGCGACAACACCTTGTCTGTGGAGGACTTGACCGCGAAGTATGGCGAGGCTGTCTTCGCTGACTACGATCTTGATTTTGGGAAGGCTGATGCCGAGGCGTCGGGCGAGGGCGAGGGCAATGACCTTGACGACACTGATGATGAAGGCGAGGGGGACAGTATCGGGAGCGAGGACAGCGATGAAGAGGCTCAATCTTCGGACGTTGGCAGCGTGGCCTCTTTTATTGATGAAGATGCCTCCGACGGGGAGGACGATTACGAGCCAAACGGGGACCAGGACGACCCCATGGACCACGAGGACGATGATTTGGAGCAGGATGGCGATGAGGCCGCCAAGGCGGAATTTGCTGCAGCGTATGACGTTTCTATGGGCGACCTTGAGCAACAGATCTTCGGCGACTCCAACTCCGACTCCGATGAGTCGGTTTAATTTCTTTTGACGCACTCAGTACATACTTAACGACTCTTAACGATTCTTTTCATTTCTTGCATTTATTTATTTTCTCATAGTTACATGCTGTTTGTAGCTAACCCTTATCCATTCATTTCTGCACAATTTGGGGCAGATTCGGAAAGCGGCCAAAAACCCCTGGTATCCTCTCTAAAAGGAAATGCCGCCAAAACACGAGGCTGAGTCGTGGCCACGGAAAAGTCCGAAAACTCGACTAAAGGGGAAATGGCCCGGATTTAACCAAGTGATACGTGTGCTATGACAGCGGAAACTCGGTCCGCAAGTGACAGCTGATTGTCCGCCGTGTCTGTTCCAAGAATTTTTGAATGTTGTCAAATTCTGAAACCATTTTCGATTCTGATTCAGAATATATTCACCTAAAGGTGGAAAGTGAAGTGGTTCCCAAAAAGGGAATTTCCTTTTTGGAGAGGCGGAGGAGTCACTGATTTCTCTGAAAAGAAAAAATTCGACGTGTAGTGTAAATTTCACGGATCCGAACCCCCTTGGTGTCTGCTGCAATGTTGTAACAGGCCAAGCCTGGAAATCCAGCTAATTCACTGCGTTCAGACCCCCCCCCCGTAGGCACAGGTCTGCCAGATCCTGATAGGCAGATGTGTAGGCAGACCAGTGTGCCGACCCTTGCCCATCCATCTGCCCATCCCTGCCGAGGTTGGTCTAGGTATTCCCACTAGATTAGGCACACATAGACTCACGTGGGCCGATGAGCCCAGCTAAGCCTAGTTAGCCAAATTCAAAATCTGACATGGTTTGTACCTGTCCAGCCATTCCAACCAACACCAACCTAGACCCAGGTCGGCCAAGGTTGACCAAGGTTGGCCAAGATAGACACACCACTGTCGGCAAAGATCTACCAAGGTGGGCAGGCTTTGCCTCGGTAGGGATGCTAGACCAACGTCGGCCAACGCCTATTAGAGTAGACCAACATCGGCTTGGGTGGGCAGTCCGTAGGCGGAGATCGGTGAAGGTGGGCACATCTGTGCCTATGGGGGGGTCTGTATGCAGTGATTTGGCCTTTTTTGCCCACATTCTCCCAAACTGCCCTAATTTGAAGTCGGGAACCAAGTTACCCCCAAATTAGCAAAGGAGATTTTTTTCCTGATGTCGTTCCATGAGTCGTTCAAGCTCCGACATCAATCACATGGCCTGCCATATTTGACAGCGGGCGCTGACAGGCGGAGCGCCCGTTAACATCTCCCCCCTCTTTTATTTAGTCTTGTTTTGGTCTTGTTACCAGACATTCTGGAGGGATAAGTTACCAAACAGTGCCGTTAGACATATACTTACCCATACATAACCCAGCAATTGCCAGTATACAGACCCGGCTGTTGTACTATTAGAATACAGAACAGGTCTGATAATTCATCACAAAGGAAGATCAAGAGATAAGAATCATATGATGAGCCAATGAGTGCTTGGGAGTCTCCCACGTACATCGGGCATATAAGAGAGCCCGCGCCATCCACATTTTTGCCCATCACAAAAGATGCCCTCCCAGCCAACTATGACTCAAGTTCGCTTGAACAACCTTATGACATGCTTTGATGGGGTTGTGAGCACTCTTGAAGTGCTTGCAAATACCTTTAAAACTGCATTCTTGGAATCTATTTCAAATACAGCTCGGTCCCTGCTGACTACTGTGCAGGTAAATTCCTAGGATAATTCTTACCATTCCTCTCACTGAATGTTTCAAAGACCATCATACACAACAAAGATGACTGTGCTCACTTGATGGAGCAAACATATCAGTTGCTCTGTGGAATTGTTTCCTTCCATGTAAAATCGGAGACTGGACCAGAGTTGCCACCAAGCATGTTGTTCCATCTGGGACAATTCACGGAGTAGGCCTGTTCAATAATTATCTACCTCCCACTAATGTTGTTTGATCAGGACACTCCACAAGATTCATGCTTTTGTGGAGGCCCAGCAAGATAAAAGCAAGATCAGGCATTTCTTCCGTCACGGTGAAATGAGCACATTGTTGAAAGACTGTAACACTGGATTGCAACAGGCACTGGAGGTCTTCAAGGTAGGGTGGTTTGATGTATTGTCTCCAGATAATGACAACAAATTGTACAGGTTCAGGATATCGATCTCCTCGGGAATGTTGTGGATATGCAGAAATATGTGGACAAGAAACATCAAGAAGTTCTCCAACTGATTGAGGCCTGTTCTGATGGGGCTAGTTCAGATAACACATCATCGGTATCTAGTCCTTATACTGAACTTCCCAGGGAATGAACTTTCCACAGATAAACAGAGTCTTTTCCAGTTCTTACAACAGGTGTGTGTTCTCTTAGTAACCTTGTTCACATGTCTTATCATGATACTTTGCAGTTCAACCTCAATTTCTATGCTCCCATCCGAGCCAAAAATATTCCATGGTCGTGAAGCCGAACTTGAAGATATCCTCAACCTTTTGTCGCAGGAAACACCCAGGATAGCTATTTTGGGTGCAGGTGGTATGGGCAAAACAACCCTTGCACGAGCAGTATTGCACCATCCCAAGGTCACTGATATCTATGGGCAGCATCGGTTTTTTGTCACTTCCGACTCTGCATCAACCAAAACTGAGCTTGCTGCTCTCATTGCTGCCCACCTGGGAGTGAAGCCAGGAAAGGACGCCACAAAACCTGTTGTACAATACTTTTCAAGCAACCCTGCATGTCTCTTAATTCTGGATAATCTGGAGACAGTTTGGGAGCCAACAGGAAGCCGGGGAGACATTGAGGAGTTTTTGTCGTTGCTTACGGATGTAGGACACCTGGGATTGATTGTAAGTTCTGGTGTATCTGTTCTATAACTGTGATTGACATTATGTTAGATCACCATGCGAGGAGCAGAGAGACCAGGAAGAGTCCGCTGGACTCGACCTTTCTTGCAGCCCTTGAATCCTGTGAACCAAGATGCTGCTCGGAAGATGTTTGTTGATATTGCAGATGAAGGGCATGACATCACTGAGATGGACAAAATCCTCCTCCTCACTGATAACATGCCCCTGGCAATTGATCTCATTTCTCACTTGGTGGACTCGCAGGGCTGCTCGAATGTGTTGTTCCGCTGGGAGGAAGAGAAGACATCTATAGTCTCTGAGGGCTATGATAAACGGTCAAACCTGGATTTGTCTATTTCCCTATCGCTCTCAAGCCCCCGACTCACTTCTTTCCCACAATCACAGGACCTATTGGGTCTCCTGGCAATCCTTCCTGATGGCCTTGCAGATACAGAACTTCTCCAAAGCAAGCTCCCAATTGATCATATTCGCAGTTGTACAGCCACTTTACTTGCCACCTCTTTGGCCTATAAAGATGACCAGAAACGACTCAAGACCTTGGCACCTATTAGGGAATACATGCAAAAAATCCATCCCCCATGATGTATCTTGTTCAACCTCTTCTCCAATATTTTCAGGGACTGTTAAAATTCTACGATAAATATCGTGGAACTGTATCCGGTTCAGGGACAATAGTACGAATATCATCAAATCTCGCTAACATTCAGAACATGCTTCTACATGGTCTAAACCCAGATAATCAAGACCTAATAGACATTATCCACTGCACGTGTTATCTGGAAACCTTTAGTTTAAATGCTGGTCACGGCCACATTCCATGCTTTGATCAGATTCCCAGGCTCCTACCTGGGTTGGGTGATCATAGACTAGAGTTTTACTTCATCTCAGAGTGCTTGAATTCATGGAGATGTAATCCAACCCCCACTTTAGAACCACAGGTTCAAAAAGCACTCAGACATTTGCCTCACATTGATCCAGATGCTAAATGTATGTTTTCAAAGGAATGATCAACTTTCTGACTCAAACCAATTGAACAGGTCAATTTTACGACAGACTGGGGGATTTTCAGTTACACAATAATGATGTGCCAGCGGCCACAATATCCTATGAGATTGCACTTTCCTTGGCAATTTCAGCTGGCAACACCAAAAGACAGTCACAGGCATACACAAGTTTGGCGTGGGTCAAGTGGCAGCTAGGTGATTATCCAGGAAGTCAAATGATTGCATATGAGGCAAGGAGGCTGGCTCAGATTTCTACAGATTTATTGAGAGAAGCACATGCACTTCACATTGAAGCAATGTGCTGGTATTCACTGGGGAATTACACACATGCACTCTCCTTATGCAGCAGTGCGAGGGAACTCTTGTATCGTTGTGGTTTGGTTGGTAGTGTGATGGATCACGATGTCATGAACTCCCAAGCAGAGATCCACAAGTTGGGATCCGAGTATGTGGAGGCTTTAAATATCCAGAAGCAGCTTCTTTCCAGAATACAGGTTGAACACGATCCACAGGGGCATGCCTTTGCTTTGCTCAATATTGCTGAGCTTGATGTGATGATTGGGACACCGAATGATGAGGTACAGAGGAATATTGATACAGCAAGATCGATGTGGAAAGCATTGGGATTTTCATTGGGGGGGACTATGTGTGACGCCAGCCTAGCAGATCTCCACCTGAGAGAAGGAAAGATGTTGGCTTCAAAGACGCTCTTCGAGAAGTGCCTCTCTTTGGCTTGGGGAAAGCTAGGCGAAATGGTGATATACTGTCTGGGGAGGCTTGGTAATAGCAGTCGTTGGAATGCTATAGATTGGCCATCGTCCTGGACAACAGTATACCTGATCCATGCCCTTAAATCAAAGCAGAAGTTGGATATTCACAAAGCTCTTCAATTTCTTGGAGATATATTCCACGCTGAGGGCGACCAGGAGACTGCACTCAGCTTATTCAACACAGCCTTGGATGGGTTCACATATATGAATGTCCACCGCAGCAGAGCAGAGTGCATGCTTCGCCTTGGTGATACCTTGAGGGATGGGGACCTCCAGAAGGCAGTCGACCTTTGGATTACAGCCCGGCCCTTGTTCGAGCGTTCATCACAGGCGAAACAAGTCGTTGTTATTGATGAGAGACTTGCGAGCGTTGAAGGAGATGTGTTGCAGGAACATAGTATAGTTCATCTCTTAGAGATCAACACACCGACTGTAGCCGTGGGGAAACTGGCTACACCTAGCATTCACAAAGAAAATGCAGAGTGACACAATTTGGGCTGATGAAGAGCTTCTTTGGGTGCTGGTTTCACCGTGTGCAGAAAATATTCACCTAGTTGATTCACTCACGTATCATATTTTTTATTTCCCTAGTTTGTTCTATGAATCTTATTTATTCCGCATCACTAGTACCTCGACCATTGGAGCTGGTGTTTGCCTCAGAATCTCAATCCCTGAATTTGTTTATAGCAGCAGCAGCGCCGCCAATAGCGGGTCCCAACAGTCTTACTACTATCTGAGACCCCTTAGTGGGCCACTTGCATAATATAAACCGGTGGGATCCATAGACCTAGGATTTGATACTTCTAGGATGGAATACAATGTATGAGAATGGCGTGCGTCAAATTTGGAGGAACGTTGTGGCGGCGATCAACAGCTGTGCTGGGTTTTTGATCGGGATGACGGCGTGTGAACATCATTCCTTGTCTCCGAACACCTTCATCCGCTTGTTCCTCCACCAATTCCTGGCCGATTCACAAGGTCAGGGGCTCGTTCTCATCCCTGGATCCAGGAAAATGATCTGCGACTGTCCTGAGAACGAAAAATGTTCCCTCTCGCCTTCCTAAGCCCCAAGAAGACCTTAAATTGAGCTTGAGTGGCAGATTCTCGACCTCTCTATGGTAGGCCAACCGTGTATGCTACAGACCTGAGAATTTGGGGCTGCACTTTAGACATCAACCACTCTCTCAAAACGAGATGATGGGTTTCTACCTGCCATATTTGGTGGTCACCGAGGGATACATTCCAAAACACCCGAATTTCGTTGGTGCGTATGTATGAACTTTTTTGGAGTGGTTATTGTAGGCTACAGGTCAGCTGTTGTCAAAATATATATGCGAATGCATCTTATCTATTGGTCCGTATTCAATTTTGGCGCGCCAATGCACTCTGTGCTTTGCAGAGCGTGCCATTCTGTGCACACAGCGATTTCACCCCTTTTCCATGGCTCAAAGGGAAATATTTAAGGTGCTCATATACCTCGGAAGTCCTCTGTTATTGTACAGAATATTGCAATTGGATGTCTGTAATGATTTGAAATACATTGGGGTGGCCAATATCAGTCCGAATGAACAATGTAAGGAGGTGGCCCACTAAGCTGTTTTTGCCGTTTTAGGAAACCGCCGGAACAAAAAATTCCGTAGGTCGAGAGACCGTCGTGTAAATTCGCGGAAACTATCTCAATTCACTCACAGGATGAATACCTTGGTGCTAGACCCCATATAACCGTATTTACCGCATTTTACGCTTGGGCTCGAGGTCATGGTCGCCATTCAAACGTATGTTTTCTGACCGGTCGGCCCTATATTCAGATGCTAATTTGTATCTTCTCAGGGCGTATAAACTGGACCTCGAAACTGAAGCAAAAAATCAAGCTCATGGAGCGGGACCGCGTGCTCATCAACCACCGTAATTCATAGTCCCAGCGCGACCGCAACAATGCAGGTCGCTGAACGGCTCATCATTAGCAAGCATTGGACCGTTGTGATGCACAGAACGGCCTGGAAGAAATTGATCTTGCTCTGGAGCGTGAATTGGAAGCGCGCAAGGCGTCGATGGAGCAGGGATTGGAAATCGTCCTGCGCTGCGAGATAGACCACAGTGTCATCCGCAAAAAGGTGCTATAAGTTTATCGTCAACTCCTTTAATTTGAAGCCTCGGAGCCTGATTGTCGTAGGGATCGCGAGAGGTTCAATGGCAAGATCGAAAGAAGGCAGGATAGTGGGTCTCCCTGCCATACCCGCGAATGACTTTGAATGGCGTTCACTCTCACGCCATTTACTATGACGGTTGTATATGCATCACTGTAGAGGATTTAACTGTATTTATAAATCTTCTCTGGGATCCCGAACTTGTGAGTGCTTCCACAGATAATCATGTTCATTTTATCATATGCCTTTTCCTGGTCAGCATAACATGACTCCATTTTGTTCTGTTGCTTCTGCGAGCTCAATGATTCGCTTGGTTAACCAGACCTGTCATAGATATGCGGCCTGGGACAAAGCCTGCTTGGGCGGGTGTATCAAGTCGGGTGCAACTTTGGCCAGTTTGATGGTGAGCGCCTTTGTGAAAATTTATAGTCTGTGTTGAGCAGGGAGATAGGTCTGTAATTTGCGATGTGGCGGGTCATTTTTTTTGTAGAGTGGTGCCATCAGCTCTTCGAGAAGCCTGTTCCAAATACTATTCCGTTGTCCTCGATGTCTTGTACACAACTGGAGGGCTCCAATCACATCAAATGCTGGTTGCCTGGAAGATCCTGGTCCTGTGGCGAGATTCTAGGACTTTCCACACTTCCTATGGGATCCCATTGAGCCCAGGTGCTTTGTTGTTGGCAGAGAGTCTTAGTGACAATTCCACATCGTCTCTGCTCAGTTTTTCTGCAGGAGCTCAGCCTGTATTGGTGTTGTTTTTCGGGTAACTTTCTGGAGCACAACTTCAATAGTTGGGTCCCGTAGATCTGGTGTGGTGTCGCAGCCTTGCTTTGGATGCTATTGTGGTAATTCCGCGCGATGTTCGCCATGCGTTGCGAGTCTACTTCGTATTGGGCTAGGGCATCTGCAGTTGGGTCTATACCAGGTTTAGTAGATGGTGGATCACATCCCGTGGTTTCTTGGTTTATTTATGGCGACCAGTATGTCCAATTATTCGCCTTCAATCCGGTTGCGGACTTGTCCGGCTAAGCGAGTGTCCTGTGTCTCTTTACCTGGGTCTTGGCCAGCTTTTCAGTCAGATAGTTGCTGATATTATCCTTCCTCTTCAACAGTGAGGCGTCGTTCAAAATGTCACGGAGTTGGCCCTCTAGGTTTTTTATTTCTTTTTCGATCTTGGGGATCACAATCTTGGACCGTCCCTTGCTTTGTCCCCAATCTCGACCTTGAAGTTCGCCAGAGGGTTTGTGCATTAAATTTGGGTCCTTTCTCTGGTTGAGACATGCTCCAAGTCTTCTTGGAGTTTTATCCCTTGTCGTGGATAAAATTGGTGACCTCCTTGTCTCTGATTATATGTGTTGGCCAGACCCATCGTCCGGGTCCAGTTGTGGGTGCTTTCTCATGTTATTCGGACAGACACCATCTTGTGGTCTGTGTATATTCCGTCATCTTGATCTTCCATCTATGATTGGTCGAGGATGTCGCGTCTGATATATATCGGTCAATGCGGGATTGCGAGCCATCACCGCTGCGCCTGCATTGTGCATAGTGATGCTCTTGTGGTGGGGTATGTGTGCCGCCATCCATCTACCAACCCCAGGTAGTTTTCAATAGTCAGTTCAGACACTGGGGCGTCAGGTCTTTATGGCTGGGAGTCTATCGATAGCATCCTCAACAACATTCATGTCCCACCCATAGGTCCGGTTTTATTATTGTTTTGTTCAAAAATTCCTCAAGATTTCCAGAATGCGGCATTTTCGTTGGGAGGGTTAGGTACATAACCCGAGAATGCAATTTTCCCTCCTTGTGGGTTCTAATGGAAGCATGGCGCGGCCAGGAATTATTTCTTGGTTTGATATTCTCGTTTTAACAGATCCTTGTTCACTACAAAGGCGAAGCCCTTCCATTCGCGCTCTCAGGGCTCTCAGTGTATAGGATCTCAAGCCTTCTCCCAAAGGGTTCTGGATATTTGCGTGGCGGGCAGCATTCATGTGTGCTTCACCAATAATTAGGACACCGGCCTTTTCCTCTTCACAAGTTGGTTTATGTGGTACCACTTATGCCTGGGGTGCCATGGGTTGGGGTTCCTTAGCCCTTTGATATTTAGTGCAGCGACCATGGTTGATGCCTTGGTCCTTTGTTATGGTTTCCCATGTCTGGTAGTGGTGGTCCAGGGAAAACACGATCAGTGACTGGCGTTGTGGGAGGTCGGATAAGGGGCTGCTATAGTGCGTCAGGGTCAATTCGCATGAAAGATGGGAGGTCGTCGTCATCCATAGACTCAGAATTCAAGGGGAGTTGGCCATCAGAGGGCTCCGCTTCTCTGCAAGGGGTAGGACGCGTACAGCGTCATCTAAAGCATGTCCATGCTCACTCAAGTGCTCAGCTTGAGTGTTGGTGCGTACAGCTCCATCCAGAATTTCGTTTCTGCTTATGTGTACGGTCTGAGTCTCGGTGCGTACAGCCCCGATGTGGATCTCACTCCGTGAGTCCTGGCCCCTAAAGGGTTGGCCAGCGCGTACAGCGTTGCCTTTATCCATGTGGATAGGGTCCTGGTACACAGGCCCTTGCGATGTATACCACATCGTTGGGCGTAAAAATACGCTCCCTGCCTCGGGGATTGCAGACGAGTTATCGTCTTCGGGGTATGTGAACTGCTCGCCAACGAGGGTTCATTGCAGACACGGTGCCCCTCTGAGTCGTCATCTGCGGGTTCCCCTGCCCATCGAAGGCTTTCATAGGTTAAATGGTTGCCGGTGGGGAGCTACCGTTTCCTCCAGCACTGTCGATTCTTTGTATCGTGCCTGTAGTTGTGTTTTCCTTGGTGACTGGAGAGGATGGAAGGATTACTATGGAAGTCGGTGGGGTCGCCTCAGCTTTGCCAGGGCTGAGACAGAACCTACCAGGTGGGGTTGGCCTCGCATTGTACTGTTCATTAGCCGGAAATGTGCAGTACTCCACGAGACCTGCCAGGACTGCTGGCCAGCGGACCCCGACTTAAAAAAGCCCCGCCGTTGTTGCACAGGTATCGAGGGTCCATTTTCATGTACCCCCGCTACCCGTGCTTTACCCTTCCCCGTTTCCTGTACCTCATGTGGCAACATGTGGCCAGTAAATTTGGCGGGGTCGGGTTGCGTGGTCCTCCGGAGTGCACGACTTCTTCCAGAACCGGCTCTGGGTCTGCCGCTATAGTAGCAAGCAACAAGTATATTAAAAGTAGGGGTAGGTTACGCTACACAAGGAGTAGCATAACAAGCCGAGAGGCATATCTAAACATCAGGTAATCAGGTGTCGTGCGCAGGACAGGGTAGTGACATAGGGGTGTCCGTAATTTATCTACCACTGCGTCCACCAGAGCGGTTGCTTCCCGCCTTCCCTTGGAATCCACCCCTGGGAGTAGCGGGGCGGGTAGGGCGGGAGGGGAGGGCGAGAACACCTGTTGTAGCGGTTGTGATGACGTCGGGGGGCCCGGACCACGCCCAGTAGGCTTTAGAAAAATTGCAGACATACGCAAGGTGGCAGTCCAGCTTGCACATATGGCAGCAAGGGCGGGGGAGTATCTTGCCCGGTTTATAGCCAAGCGGGGTGAAGGTGTGGAATCCATCAGAGTAGAAGCGGTTGCGGAGCGCGCTCGTGAGGACATCCCAAGTGCCCTGATTGTCCGTACAGGGGCGCATGTAGAGCACCCAGAATGGGACCTTGTCGTGCTCGACGTAGATGGCGAAGACAGTGCGGTGATGTTGTAGACACGGGTGTCTGCAGGTTCCGTTGCCCCGGGCTGGGTAGCGCGAACGAACTGCTGGAGGAGGGCGGGGTCTTTACTGACCATAAGGGCTTCCGCAACGAGCCAGCAGAAGGAATCGGCGATGTCCTCGCCGTTCCCACGGACGGTGCAGGCGAAGTGGCCGATAACCCATGACATCAGGATTTTATCGATGATCAGGGCATGGAAGGCAAGGTCGGTAGAGGCCGGGTAGGTTGAGTGGCGGGCAATTGCGTCGTGGATCTCTGTAGAAGCACATTTCGCGAGGACTGCAATGGGACCCTTGTATTTATCACGGTCCTCGACCAGAGCGTCGGGGGCAGGGAGGGAGGGACTGACGCCATTGGGGCCGGCGATGCCGGCGAGGGTTTTTTGTATCTCTTCCGCGATGTTTGTGAAGCGCCTGAAGAAGTACGTGCCCCCTAGAAACATAACCAAGATTAGGTAGACAGACGGGTTCTTGTCGATCTGTGCATGTACTGCTTTGGGGAGGTTGGCAGTTGTGACATGGTATGGGATGATAGGGGCAGCGTAGTCGCCCGTGTTGGCTTGGAATAGGGTGGCACTGAGCAGGTCGTTCGGGCCGTCCGCTGTGACTGCTGGGGAATTTTTGTGGGGTGACTCGTCGCGGCCGATGATGGGTAGTGCCTTGAATTCGTCCTCAGATGGCATCACGAATGGGGCAGATCTATCCTCCATTGAGACGTCTTCGGGCAGCGGGAGGATGGGTGGGGTGGTGAACTGTGGTGGTGGTAGCGGAGGAGGAGACCGCGTGTCCGAGAGGGGGTTTTGTGTGGGTAGCGGGAGGGTTTGGGGGTACTAGTGTAATGTGTGACGTCGTTAAGGACCTCGCCTTCTTCCTCCGAGTCGCTGTTGGCCTGAAGCGGGATGACAGTGCGGGTATTGTCGATGTGGGCCAGTGAGCGAGATAAACTCGAGCCAGTATAGTTTGGGTGGAAGGGGTCAGAGTTAGACAAGGTAGAGGTGCGCTGAGACGTGGGTTGGGAGCCTCGGCGGTGAGCTGATCGCGCCTTCTCAGGCGAGTCGTGTTCTTCTGATCTGGGGGTCCTGGCACTCGGCACAGGTTCAGAGAGGTGGTTTTTCTTGAGTGGTTGTTCGGCCCGTGTGCCACAATACACAGTTTATGGGGACGTAGAGGGCACTGGAATAGTTGAAGCAATTGACCCAGCAGGTTTTTGCGCTCACGTGCTGATGCCGCCGGCTTGCCAAATCTGGAAGTCTGGTAGCATTTGAGGTGGTTAAGGGTCTCCAAGGGTCGCTTACAGCAGTAGTCCAGTTTGCCTATTTCCTATTATATGGTTCCAGTATTTTCACGCTAAAAATCCCATTTAATGGTGGTAGAGAAAACAATAATGAGTCAATTGACAGGAAAAGCCCTTAACTTTGCGATCACGTGTAGAGGGCTCCCATATTTGAGCCACTATCAGTTACTTGCCCTACTATGTGTAGTCCTTGTCTGTTCTGATTTCGTAATCGGCTATGGTCCTACGGGTGGGTTCGATCCCCCGGGGTACGTTCTCTTCGCTCCACCTTTTTGTTTAATGCACCGCTTTTTTCCGGCTTTCCGTCAAGTTGCCTATGTGCACAAATTTTGTTCCCGAGAGACACGGAAAGGCTACATAGGCAATCAAACATGTTCCCGACCTGGCTCGCGATTTGCTCGCGATCAGAACAGGATTTCATCTAAGGTACAAAAATCAATCAGAATCTATCGGAATCTGATATCCCATTGTATTCTGCATGCGCCGCTGTGATGTTGACTGCGCCTCTGCTAGGTGCCGATAGGTGGTGGTGGTAAGGGCAAGTAGATAGTGTTCGTCCTTGGGGGAGATAATGGTGTCGCTGCGCGAGACTGTGATAGCAGTAAAATGTGTGTGGTTTATTTAGAGGATTTTGATACACCCCAGAGAATATCTGGTCGTACGGTTCGCTATTCTAAAGTACGGAGGAGAATCCGCCCAAAAGTCTAGCGTTCCCTGAATTTTGTAACACATCCCATTCTACAATCCTGTCGAGGAGCGGACGACTGTTCAGATGTGATGCGGTTTCTGTTGTTATAAACGCTATGGGCCGTTCTCGGTTCTTTTGTATACAGCTACCCTTGGTCCTCCGACCTCTTCTAGGATGCTTCGTGTGGTGGGAGGCCCTAAACTTGTTTTCAACGACTCCGCTCCTGTCTGCCGTTCCGTTCTTTCCAAGTCCGTTCCCTACTAAACTCTCTATAAATTGTCTTCTTCTTTCCGTTTGCAAGCTCTGGTGAGCGGAGGAGCTGCGATGAAGGTTGATACCTGTTCTGTTCGATGCAAGCGGTCAGGGAGTTATACAACTCGAGTGATGACTGGCGTGGTGCTTGAGAATGCTGTTATGTCGAGCGGTCCGTACAGTGGTGGACAATCCAAGGGCAGCAGGTCGATGTTCTGCCAGGTGCAGCCCTGGAGACCTTGTTTTAGTAGTCGGTGTACCCTGGAGAGCGCTACTTGCGTATCACTTAAGGTGCGCTGGTAGTTTTAGATGGGAAAATTAGATAGATTTATTCGTAGCAGCATCTCGTATTTATAGGAAACTGGCTGTCTAGCACTGCCTTATACACGTTCCTCTGGTTCTTCTCCGACACATTGCATCCTGTTCCCTGAATCGGGATTGCCACATGCTCTTTTGACTGGTTCCGTCCGTCTTTGTGACTCGAATGAAGTTCCCGCTCCATTCCTGTGCTGCGCGTAGGATATCTGCTCAGCGAACACATGGCGCTTCAGTTTTCCGCTCTCGATTCTGCATTCCTGGAGGCTGTGCATGAGTCTTCCGCTTCGCAGAACGCGCGCTCCTTCAGTCGGAGATGATTTCCGCTCCCATATCTGCATTCCAGGAACCTGTGCATGAGTTTTCCGCTCGTTGAATGCATGCGAGATGATTTCCGCTCCCATATCTGCCTTCCAGAAACCTGTGCGTGAGCTCTCCGCTCGTTGAACACGTGCGCAATGATTTCTGCTCCCATATCTGCCTTCCAGAAACCTGTGCGTGAGCTCTCCGCTCGTTGAACGCGTGCGCGATGACTTCTGCTCCCATATCTGCCCTCCAGAAACCTGTGCGTGAGCTCTCCACTTGTTGAACGCGTGCACCTTTAGTCAGGAACGACTTCCACTCTCAGTTCTTCTTGATCTTGTTCTCCTCCTCGTTTTATTGATTACTTGATTGACCCTTCTTGACTTGTGTGACCTATTCCTTCTTGAAGGCCGCTCTGCAGGCTCCATAATCATACCCTTCCTGACTTGCTTTACCTATTGCTTCTTGAAGTCCGCTCCGCAAGCTCCATGACAATACCCTACTTGACTTGTGTCTTGTTCGGCGCCTGGTTTGGCTTTGCCGGCGAGGCAAAGCGGATGGAGGTGAGGCAGAGGTGCTCAAAAATGCGGAGCGCATTGTACATTGCTTCCGGATGTTTTTCACATGTTTGGCCAGTGAAAAACTGCCAATCCTTCCTGTGTTACTGTAGTATTTCGTTCAAATCGACAGTCACGTGTCACGCACCCCCCTATCGATATCGAAATTTGGCAAGGGTCATGCATCACGCGGCCATTTGTCGAACCTCCCGAGCATCACACAGGGCTCAAATTTGCCTGTAAGACCCAAAAAAGCCAAAAATTTCGTTTCAATGTCGAAAATTTCGCTGGTGTCACGCCAAATTTTGGCTGCTATCGAAATGTCGAATTGGGTTTTTGGGTCACGCGTCACATCCAGTGTCGATTTGAACGAAATACTACAGTATGTCCTTCTGTGGATTTGTGTACTATAGTATTCTTTGCTCTGGTGCCTGCCAAACAATTATCACGCAAACGAACCCCAGCTCTCGGACTTTTGGTTACCCTTCCACCGAGATCGGTCCGAGAATCCGAGTCGCCCTAGCACGACACTGAACCAGTGCGCATCATGAATCTACTCCTCTCTTATATCTGCTACAAATTGCAACCCTTTCTCGCTCATAGCCGGGCCCTCAACCCAGCGTTTGAATTCAGACTTAAAGCTGCTGCGTTGATAATCCGAAGCCCTGCAGGCTACAGCAGGTTTGGGTTTGTCTTCCCGCACCTCCAATGTTAATGCGGGTGGAGTTGATTTTGGTTTCCTAGTTCTTTTTTCGGGACTCTCTGGCCCATCCGAGCACGCAGCGTAAGTACTTATGGGAATGGGTGGCGGTGCTATTCCGTAAATGTCCAGGCTGTGCAAGCTGTCACTGCATTCAGACCCCCCCATAGGCACAGATGTGCCCACCTTCACCGATCCCCGCCTACGGACTGCCCACCCAAGCCGATGTTGGTCTACCCTAATAGGCGTCGGCCGACGTTGGTCTAGCATCCCTACCGAGGCAAAGCCTGCCCACCTTGGTAGATCTTTGCTGACAGTGGTGTGTCTATCTTGGCCAACCTTGGTCAACCTTGGCTGACCTGGGTCTAGGTTGGTGTTGGTTGGAATGGCTGGACGGGTACAAACCATGTCAGATTTTGAATTTGGCTAACTAGGCTTAGCTAGGCTCATCAGCCCACATGAGTCTATGTGTGCCTAATCCAGTGGGAATACCTAGACCAACCTCGGCAGGGATGGGCAGATGGATGGGCAACGGTTGGCACACTGGTCTGCCTACACATCTGCCTATCAGGATCTGGCAGACCTGTGCCTACAGGGGGGTCTGAACACAGTGTGTGTCGGCGCCTGGCAGTGACCTCCCTCCCTCCCACCTTTCCGTGCTGAACTCATGTCTACCCTCGACAGCCATACATTTTCAGGCCTCTGGGTCGACGCCTTCGACATATATAAAGACCGGACTGGGATTGATTTGCGCGATATAAGCAGCAATCTTGCCCTACGTCTTCACAGCTGCAAATCCAAGGACTCTGTTCTGGATACTTTGGAGAAGACGGCGGCTGAATTTGGAGGCTATCGCGAGGGCAGTCCCAAATGGCACAAATTTCGTCAAAAGCTCAAGCCGGTAGTTACCGCTGTCACAGTATTCATCGACGTTCACTACATTTTGATGGCCCCTCGGCCAACCTTGATCGAGGTCGGCTGAGGTTGGCCGAGGTTGGCCGAGGGGGCTCGACCGGGTTGGTCGAGGGGAAGTTGGCCGAGGTCGGTTGAGGTTGGCCGAGGTTGGCCGAGGTCATCTCGGCCAGGTTGGCCGAGCCCCTGATCTCTGCCCCAGCGCTTCCAGCATCCCTGGCGCTGTCAGCCGGCCTTCCCACAGCCCATGTGAGTGTGGGGTTGTGTGGGAGCCAATTTTAGTTTGCCGACGGGCTGTGTGTAACTGATGTCGCGTGGCATGGCCAAATCAGGCCATAAATCCGAGATGCCTCGCTGGTGGACTGGGAAGAAAAAGACAAGAAAAAGAGCATGAGGGAATACCTAGAATTATGGGGTTTCAAATATTAGTAGATGATACTCATGAACCCTTACAGAAGTGGATTGGATTATGCCAAGTTACAAACAGTGAGGGACGCTTTCGGCGTTATGTCCCAATTTGGAGAGCCCTTCGGCCTCTATGCGCCGGATCAGTACATAGATTGCTCGTTCGCAACGGTTAGTGAGCAGAGGCTTAAAATTGAAGTCGACCACAACCTTTGACCAACCTCGGCCGGCTAGGCCGAGCCAAGGGGTTGGCCGAGGTTGGTCGAGGGCCTCGGCCAACCCCTTGGCCGAGACGGCCTTAAAATGTAGTGGTTGCCGCCGAAGGTGCCGGGTCGAAGGTACGTGCTACATCTCTCTTTGACTCTGCTATGAACTCATTAAATGTGCATAAGCCGCTCCTGGCGGTAAAAGTGTTTTTGTTGCCGTTGGGATTCTATTGAAGGTGTGAATGCCATTTTCGCTGTACCAGAGAGCCCTGTTGTTTTAAACGTCAAATAGGCGACACAAGGTGTCACCGCGAAGTTTGATGCCGTTGTTGACCTATTCGAAAGCTTGGGATTATTTCTTAGGCAGCTCAAGATACACTCGGATATACCTTTCGGAAATGAGTCAAAGATGGTCGTGGTCGAGATACTTGTGGAGATCCTTAAGGCATTCGCCCTTGCGACACAGATGATGGAGAAAAACCGGATACGTCTGACCTTTTTCCTCCATTTCTACCGGGTTCTAACAGATTTGGATTGGTAGAACATTTTGTGCGGGAGCTCTTCAAAGCCGACGATATGAAGGCAGTTCTGGATAGACTTAACAGGTTCACCACTGTCGAATCGAGGATGACGGTCTCAGAAATGCTTAGGCTGGTTACTCAAGGTTTGGCCTCTATGGTAATGGACCCCTGAAGACGTTGAACATTCGTCCTGCAGGCCAAGCGTGGCAAGCCGAAACTAGCGGCCTACTGGGACAAATTGAAGAAGCCACTTCCTCCCTTCAGAGGCAGAACAGTGACCTCCTGGCCCGTCTTTCAGAGCTACCGGGTGACATGGAGCTGCGAGTTGCCTTGATTTTGGAGCAACGCATCCAGCGTATAACCGAGAGATATCTCTCGATCACCGAACCGCGCGCTCCGGTTAATGACCTTGTCGTTCGGGCCGACTACGCGGCGGTGGAGCGGCGGGGGCCCACAGCTGTAGAGCAAAGTATCCAGCGCATGACCGAGAGACCCCTCTCGGTCACCCAACCATGTGCTCAGAACAATGTCCTTGTCATTCGGCTCAACTATGCACGTCTGATACCCTCTCGAGCTCACCTAGACCTTCTTCGCCGGTTCATTTGCTCGCTCATCACCTTGTCCGCCGATGAACAGGCAATGATACGACGTGACATGGCCGCACTAATTCCCGTTCTGACATCTACTGGCGTATCAGATATCGAAGGCAGCGCTTACGCTCTGAGTGGCCTTGCCGCTGCCATCAATCCAACGACTGCAATTGGACTCTACACGCAAACAATCATCCTTTACATCGCAGCCTACATTATTTGGCGCCTGATTGTCCAGATCACGAGATCTATCCCTTCCACTCCTGGGATCGACACGAATCACACCATCGTTGTCATTGACATCCTGGGGCTAGAATTTCGCATACCTTTGGAACGCTGCGCCACTTTCGAGGCAAGTTTATTCCACATGCATTACCCCTCGGATGCTCATGGTTGCGTCTCAGGATTTTCACCGTCTGGTAGCAGAACGTGCCTCAAAACAACGACATAAGAGCGTCGCAAAATATGTCCTCTCCCGTGCTTATGAAGTCGCCGACAAGAGCAATTTCGGCGTTCTTTACCCTCGCATATGGGCACGGAAGATCCAACCTGGGATGAGGTTGGAAATGGCTGCTCTCCTTCGTCGCCCCTCTGTGGCCTGCCCATGGTGCGGTCAGGAGAATACACAGGCGCCGTGGATACATTGGTATGTCCTGATAATTTTATTTACCCACTCATAAGGTGACCGCTCTCTACCCAGTGACTGCGGCCGAACGTTCGAAGTATCCGCGGCGTCGCAGATGGGCCCCCGAGATGCTCCGGGAGAGCGATCCACAGCTTCCATAGAGAACCTGCCTGGATCATCGCCTACCGACTTCAATTCCTTTGGGGTGGAACAAGGTGCAACGGGTCCTGAGGATGGCCAGGACGAGCTGCCGTCCTTCCGCAAGGTTCATCTTATTTTAGACGACTCGAAGGGAAAAGTATGATATATACTTTCGTACATTTCATTTCATTTCATTATTTCTATATACGCCGTACCTGGCCCTGGGGCTACGCGGCAGACTCTACTAGTTGTAGGTGGGGTTGTTTGTACGTAAGTAACTAAGAGGGGGTTTATACGAAGCTTATTTATCTAGGAAACGAAGCGAGGAACAGAATTAGAGCCGGGAGGGGAAACAAGGTGATGTGAGTAACATTGCGTGTGCGTCAGGAAAACGGGAGTGAGGTTGAGGCGACGTCGGGTCGGTTCTTGACAGGATAGAAGGATTATGTGGAGAAAGTAAAGTAACGGAGGCAGAGATAAAGGAAGAGGAAAGATGAAACTGAGCTTAACTAAATCTTTGAGTATCGGTGATAAAGCGGGCAGTAGCTTTGATGAGCTTGGGATGGTTGAGGAGGGAGCGGACGTCAACTGCACCCAGTAACCCAGCACCGTACGAGGCCAGTTGGAGCGGGGGACGCAAGTGTTCCCATGCCGGACAGTGGAGGAGGTAGTGAGCGCGGGTCTCGTACGCAGCACCACACGCGTCACATGAGGGTGACGGGGCAAGGCGGCACCGGAAGCGGTGGGCGTTGAGCGCTGAGAAGTCGGTACGTAGGCGGGAGATGAGGGAGATGTCGTTTCTAGATGCCGAGGAAAGGTAAGGTGACCGCAGGATGAGCGACGGCGGAGAGCTGTCGATTTCGCGTAATCCGCGGCCCGTGGTCGAGAATTTCCACATGACGTCCCACTTCTCGAGGATGGCGAGATTGATTCGGTGTTTACACGAGGTGAGGGAGGTGGTGAGAGACGGGGGAGGGGGTAGGCGAGTTGATGCTTTCGCCGCGTCGTCCGCGAACTCGTTACCAGTTGTGCCGATGTGAGCCGGGGTCCAGAGGGTTGTGATACGGAGGCTGGGGAGGCGGGACATGGCAGCACGGACGATTTTGTCGAACTCGATGGCACGGGACTGGCCTGCACGCGGCGCCGTGGAGAGAATGCCACGAAGGCCGGCCTGGGAGTCCGAGACGATGAGGATTTGATCCGCGTCCCTGCTAAGCGCCCGCTCCGTCGCCCTCAGTAAGCCTTCAATCTCGCCCTCCGCTACCTGACCTTCTCCGAGTGGGACGAGGATGCGCTCCAGCACCTCGGATCCAATGACCCTGACCGCTGCTCCACCTGCTGACCCCTCTAAAAGCGACCCGTCCGTGTACCATATCTCGGTCGAGTGACGGTGGTGCGCGAGGTGAGCGTCGAGGGCCGCGATGGCGTCCTCCTTCGAAGGGATGTGGGTGTTGACAGGTAGGGGTTTGGACCATGGTGGCGCGTAGGTCGGCAAGATTCGCTCCATCCCCAGCCTCAAGTCGACATCGGCTAGAGCAGTCACGATGGTCTGAGTGGGAGATGCATCAGATGTTACGGGAGGAGCAGTCAACGAAACTTGCCTGCCGCTGGGAGGCGGAGGCAGCTCATCAACTGCCCCCCCTCGCTTTCCACGGGCGCCGCTACCCTCAGGGCCTGCGCGCGGATCCGTCGTAACATCTGTGGGGGGTCCATGTCTCCGCGCTCGAATGCGAGCACCGCGTGGGGGAACACTTGTCGGCCACTGGACGAGGGGGACACGTTCGACGAAGTGCAGGGCAGAAGCACGGTGGTTATATCTGGGCGCCGTTTGAATGGCATCGCGGATGAGCGGAGTGATACCATGCGACTCTGGCAAGGTGAGGTAAGAGGCTAGGCGGTGGAGAAGCTGGGACTCAAGCCGCAGGGAGACCGGAAGGATAGCCGCCTCCTTCTCCAGAGCCGAGAGCGATGCGGTCCGGTAGCCTCCTGTGATACACCGCGCGACAGTCTTATTCACCCGCTCGAGAGGCTTGAGGGCCGGTGCTGGGAGGGGAAAGAAGGAGCTGACACCGTAGTCGGCGCGCGGAAAGACTGCTACCCGTGCGAGGTCTCGTACTAGGATGGGTTTGAGACCCCAGGACGCATGAGTGAGGGCCATGGCAGCGTTGAGAGCTCTCGCCGCCGAGCCAGCGCGTTTTTTGATGTGGAGTTCACCGTTGAGTTTTGGATCAAGCCAGACGCCGAGCCACTTCACCAATTCAGACGGGTGAATGAGTTCGCCGTCGAAGGTGATGCAGTGATTCGAAAGATCTGCACGGCCAGGTGAGTGATGTAGAAGCTCGGTTTTTGTCTTCTCAAACGTAGGGTGGTCAGTCCGTGCCCAGTTCACTGCGAGATCCGCCGCCTTGTTTAACGCAATGATGTTCAGGGAGGGGGATTTGCTCGCTGTACTGAAGTTGGTGTCGTCGACAAACCCGTAGCGCCAATTGAGGGAAACGTTGATGGCTTTGAGTAGTCGGAGGAGACGATTGATACCGAGGCCGAATACAATTACCGAAAGCGCAGAGCCTTGCGCGGCGCCCTCCTCAGTGCACATGAACGTCACTGTGGGTACTCCATCAATAACCACGGTAACCAGGTGTTGGTGGAGGAAAGAGGCGACCCAGCGTATGTGGCGGCGTGGGTATCCGAGGGCCGCCATCTCGCGGATAATGACTTCGTGGGAGATACGGTTATACGCGCCCTTGAGATCGAGAAACGCGGTGGACACCGTGTTCCCAGCGTCCATCTGTGATCTTACCCGGTGAATGTAGCCATCGACTGCTTGTTGAGTGCTGTGGCCAGGGCGTCCGCCGTACTGAGCCTCGTCCAAGAATCCCAGCGCTTCAGCGTCAAACGACACACGGTCCCGAATGAGGCGGTCCAGAGCTTTCCCGAGCATGTACTTGACGTTCTCCGTCGGTCTCCAGGCCTTCGTCGATGTCTTGTACATTTACCCTCTGGTTCACTGACGAGGCCCAGCCGCCAGTAACACCAACACCAACCGGGTCATCCATGCCCGTGTCTGGACCTGGGTCCGCCGCAGATGGTGCCGCCGCTCCTTCTGATCCAAGAGAAACCTGGGTACGTTACCACACGCCCACAGAGTTCCGTCGGCAGTAGCTTATACCCTTTATGTAGCCTCCTCAATGGCTTTCAAATGCAATGCAAGCCATACAAGCCAAATGGAAGAACGATAAATTCGAAGTCATTTTGCGCGAAGGCAATACCGCTACGACCGCAGAATGGCGCATCAAATGCTTAGACTGCCCCGGAAAGGTGATTTCCTTTGTCTATCTGTCATTTCTCTGTTTGCGTTGCTGATGGCTTGGCAGTTGTATATACCTGGCCCGGGCGAGACACTGGCGAATTACGAGGTGCATTTGAGAAATCGCCTGCACCGTCAGCGGGTAAACAAACGCATAGGAACTTCGAGAAGTTCATAGCCCTCTTACATATCTTCCATGCCTATCTCTCAACATTTTGTCGCTATCCTCCTTTGCGTATTCTCACTCGGATTCTCTGAATAAAGTCTCAAATTTCGAACTCCGCCCGGTTACGTTTGGTCGGATCTCTTCATGTTAGTGTCCAAAAGTTGGCACCCGAAACACTGAATTCAATCGCGAAGGCGTGTTTCTGGAGCAATCTTACGCGGTGTCGGCAATAAGAAGCAACTACACCTGTATCCAGTCCGACTTTGGTCCGAATATGGCCTATTGTGCCCCTGTCGTGAGGACCTCGAAGAACAAGCTGTCAATGTGTTTCCCAAAGTTGAACTTGGCGGGACCAGTCCGGAACAGCTGGGCCCATTAGGAAAATCCAAAGTTGCCCCATAGACAAAAGGGGGCCTATGGGGTGCTATGGGTGTCTATGAGACTATCCCGAGCACTATAGCAGGCTATGGTGAGCTACAGGGAGATTTATAAGAGATATCCTGTGTTGGGAACTCCAGTGAGGGGGCCAGGACGAGCCACAGAGACGATGGCGGCAAAGAGGCCGGGATTGATCCGGCATCGACACCGCCACACTCGGATGAGTCTTTCTTCCACGACGGTGGCGCTCGCTCTCGACATTTGGCGCTGACGCTCCACAAGAACAAAACGATCTTGACTGTGTCGCGCTATGATTTCTACCCTGTGGCGTTCCCGCCTCACGCAATGGCGATTCGCTTGAGGGACTGTAAAAGCACCAAGTAAAGCAAGCGCACGAAGTTATTGGTTCCTTTATTCGCTTTTTTTCTCCAGCATCCCATCCGTCATTCTCTTGCACACGTCCGCAACTGCTTTGCCTTCCTCCCCGCACCGAATTCAGTTGCCCGCCCGTCTCCGTCTGCCCGCGATCGACCCGCATCTCTCTCCGTCCTCACCGCGCCTAGTCTTACTCACTGCATTCAGACCCCCCCATAGGCACAGATGTGCCCACCTTCACCGATCTCTGCCTACGGACTGCCCACCCAAGCCAACATTGGTCTACCCTAATAGGTGTCGGCCGACGTTGGTCTAGCATCCCTACCGAGGCAAAGCCTGCCCACCTTGGTAGATCTTCGCCAACAGTGGTGTGTCTATCTTGGCCAACCTTGGTCAACCTTGGCCAACCTGGGTCTAGGTTGGTGTTGGTTGGAATGGCTGGATGGGTACAAACCATGTCAGATTTTGAATTTGGCTAACTAGGCTTAGCTAGGCTCATTGGCCCACGTGAGTCTATGTGTGCCTAATCCAGTGGGAATACCTAGACCAACCTCGGCAGGGATGGGCAGATGGATGGGCAAGGGTCGGCAAACTGGTCTGCCTACACATCTGCCTATCAGGATCTGGCAGACCTGTGCCTACGGGGGGGTCTGAACGCAGTGACTACCCTTCCATGCTCCCAGTTTTTCTTCCTATCACGCTCCCGCTGCGGCGCGTTTCCCTTTCCTTATCGCTTGCTTCGCTACGGCTCCCCCTTCGATGGCCGCCCATCCCTTCATCGCCCGTCCCTCCGCCCGACCTTTCACTCACTTGTCCATCTTACATCCCTCATACCCACGTCATCCTTATGCCCAATACACCACACTATCATTCTTCTCTCGCGACTTCCATGCATCCTCACTCCGTCCTTTCCGTTTACTAGTACCGCCAGTCCAAACACACTCCCCAATCCACAGCCCCCTTCCTCCCCGCACACCTATGTATGTGCTCCTCGTGCTACATTTCGCGTCTGCATCGGATTCTCCTCACCCATCCCTTCGTTCTCTTTTGCATTTTCCCCTTCTTTCGTTTGCAGCACATCTCCCGGTCCATCCGTGCCACTGTGTCCTGCGCTACACTTCTTCGTCCACCACCGCACCCCATCTCCACCCAACGTCATACATTACTCGTTGTCTTCCGTTATCTTTTCCAGGCCTTTCCTCCCTCCCCATCGCCGTGTCTTCATCCTCCCGAATCCTTTTCACTATTCTCGTTTCTGAATCGGAATAACCGAAACAATATTCTTCTTGAACGGGCGGCGTCGAGAGCAGTTGGCGCTCGAGGACTCACCGGACTTACGTATCTCCTCTCCTCGTGTCATCGCTAGACTTTCCTTCAATTCCGCCCCTGACTTGGACCTGACTAGCTTCCTCTCGGTCCCACACAGCACCGTGCGACCTCAAACCCGAGAAGAGGAAGGTTGGTCGAGCTTAGTCTCTCAACGTCAAGTGTGAATTAGCGCTTCAACGGGTTAGTTTATGACAAGGGCGCTGAAGTCGAGGTCGAGGTGGGCAGTGCGGCAGAAGCTACGTCACTGATGAGACCGTGAGAGGGACGATCCTGGCTCAGCTCAAATGGGCGTTCGGCGGAGTTATGAAGTGGCAGCAGCTAATTTCTACTCAGCTCAAGGATGACTTGAAAAAAAGGATTAAGAGAGGCGTACAACGAGTACGGAGGTGACATCAACAAAGAGCCTGAAGAGCATAGTTTGTTTGTTCCGCGGCATTTAGAGATCTTCATATGACAGGGGATCGTGTTTGACTGGAGATTGAGAGCGAGAACGGGGACGCAGAGCCTTTTTATCTGCTGGGGAGGCGGGAGTTGAATGCGATGTGCGTGAGGTGGGGCATGTGCTAGATATGCATGTAGATCGGGCACGTTGCCCATGTAGTCGTCGATGTCACTGTGATTATAATTGGGCGCTACAGAACCAAGAGGTGGGCGGCCGAAAGAGCCGAGATATCATGCATAGCTTTGCAGTGCCACAGGAAGCCGGTCCGACCGATTTTGGATTTCTTGACAGGGTTTCACTCAGTTTCAATGTAGCTCTCTCATTTCTTCATGAATTGTGAAATAGTAAAGGTGGACCCCCCCATGATTACATGCTATGAAGAAAATTGTCACTTCAGATTTATTGAAATTTGGCTTCCGATTTTTCTCTGCTTGAAATGATCGCTTCACTATTTTCGGCGGATTCGGTCCGTATTTGGCCCATATACACTAAAGACGTCATCCGCGTCATGGCTCCTTTTCGATTTTTATTTTCTCGCCTTTCTTTTGAGTGCGGACAACGGTCCGTACGCCTTCGGACCGACCCACCGCTCGCGTGGACCCCCCCCTCCCCCCCCCATTTTGAAATTCAGGGGATTTCTGAGCATGATATCACGGACTTTCTGTCCGCCCACCTCTTGTACAGAACTATTGAGGAGTTCGAGGTGCGTCAAGTGGCGCACGGGGGTGGAATCTTTGTGACACAGTCAAAAAAAAATGGATGTTTGGCAGCTTCACGGCTCAATTCGTGAATGGTCATGATTCGACGCACGACGCTCTTAGGAGCTTGCCGTGGCACCCTGCAACCTTGACAGACCGCTGGCTGTCGTCGCACACTGTCGCCGGTGTGTGGCTCCTGTTGCGTCTCCATTTGGTTCCCTCTCGGCAAGTGTCCTTTGTCTTCCCGCATCGGATGTCACCTTTCCCGCATGAGGCCTTGATATCGATCAGATTTCATTCAACACGTCTGGGACATTTATTAATAAAGGCCGTTGTTCGCTGTCCTATACACACACCGAGATTAGCGAAATTTCGAGCGACTCAAAGTTAGTTTCGATTCATAATGCGAAACTTTACAAATCGGCTGAGCTGAAACGAAGGCCTAAACTTTTCCTAAGATGCCTATGTGACAGCCCCCTAGATCTTTACCCCTCCACATACCCATGATCCCAGAAATGATAAATTTTGTGCATCTCCATGGTAGCATAGATACATTTATAGACAGCACAACGAAGACATGATGCTGGGCGCTCAATCTGAAATGAAGGCGAAGGCTGGGAAGCTAACCTCGGCAGACTCTCAGCGTTTGTGGGCATCAATAATGTACTCCCAATCTGGTGGAATAGCGAATCTTGGAGTCTATTTGGTGCATATTATCACTGGTAATAAATGGTAGCGGCACAGCAAAAGCTATTTTAACATGCCAGGGTCGGAGATAGCGATTAGGAAGCCGCGCTGGCGACGACGTTTCTGTGCTTCCGGAAGATCAACAGATTGTATCATAGCTTTATATAGGCGGCCCTTCTGTATAAGCACTGGCTTTTCCCCTCATCATTCCCTTTAGCAAACACCGAATTGCCCTCAACACCATTCAGTATGCCCGGCATGTGAGTTTGAAGTTCTGCTCATCCGTAATTGAACCATCCATTAAGTACTTGACATATGTAGCATCCATCTTCACGGTAATTATGTCTTTGCACATTATACACTATGGTCCACCCACTCCTCATCCATCCGGTACAGATATTGAAGTCCAATCACTGTCCCATCCGCATGACGATCTTCCAGCAGACATGCGGATGTCTGTACAGCTCATTGTCAACAAGCATATCTTTCTACAAACAGTGGCAGTCGACGTGGAGCTATCACTGAATTCCTGGAAACTCAAGCCCGATTGTAAAATGTGGGTAAATGGTCTAATTCACAAAATTCTAGTTAATTTCGGGTCACAGCCCGGAGTGGGCCCTTACCTTCTGGTTGGCGATCATACGTCATAGTAAAAGTCGAGGAACGAGACTACTAGGGTATATTGAAGCCACAAGAGAAGAAGCACTCCGTTGTGGGAACAATAAAATGGGTGCGTGTCTGGATATTGGGAGCTCAATAATTAAGAATTATAATACTATAGCTTCGTGTCTCAACCTCGTGAATGTGAACTCTGATGGTCCACTGCTCCAATTGACTGTCAATGCCTCAGTCTCCGAGTTCTCAGCCACAGCGCCATACAATGGTATTGATGTTCTGTGCATTCAGAGTAAGATACAATTCACTATGCCTGGAATTATTCTGAGACCTATGAAAGTCAATTCTGTGAACAGCCATATGCAAACAATTGAGGCCCACTTGAATCAGATGAAGACTGATTCTGAAATGCACATTCAGACCGATACCTCAGAACTTTGGGCCATGCATGGGCGGATCCTATTCTTATCCAGCACAGCTAACCGGGGCAGGCTTCTGAATTCCCTTGGAGATATATGTTTAAAGCACTGGGAAACATCACATATGATAGACTATTTGAACCAGTCAGTCTATGCATATGAAGATGCGGTGCGGGATGATCCTGGGAAAGCAACCTACCTAGAAGATTTTGGATTCGCACTATACTACCGCTTTCAGCAAGATGGTGATGTTGATGACATCAACAGAGCCGTGTTGCTGCACCAGGATGCACTCCATCTCCCTGTATATGGCCACAATGATAGATGGTTCATTGCAGCAAATCTTGCGACTTTGTTGCAGGCTCGCTTTGAGCAACTTGGTAATCTCAGCGACCTTGATGAGAGCATCTCCATGCTGGAAGACGCTGGTCACCTAATACCAGAGGGGTGCCCAGACAAGCCTGCCATTCTCCGTGATCTTGGCAATTCCCTCCTATGTCGCTTTGAGCGACTTGGTGACCTCAGTGACCTTAATGGGTGCATCTCAAAGCAGGAAACTGTTGTGTCCCTGACTCCGGATGGTCATCCAGACAAGCTCTCCAGCCTCAACACTCTTGCCAATTCACTGATCTGTCGCTTCAAGCAACTTGGTAACCTCAGTGACATCACTGAATGCATCTCAAAGCAGGAAGAGGCTGTTCACCTCACTCCAGATGGTCATCCAGACAAGTCCACCTGGGTCTACAATCTTAGCATTTCCCTGCTACTTCGCTTTAGACGATTTGATGATGTCAGTGACATCAATAAGAGCATCTCAATGCTGCGGGATGCTGTTTGCTGGACCCCAGATGGTCATACAGACAAGCCCTCCAGGCTCAATGATCTTGGCAGTTCTCTGCAATATCGCTTTCAGCTGCTTGGTGATATCAATGACTTGAATGAGTGTATCTCAAGGCAGAAAGATGCTGTTCACATGACTCCAGATGGTCACTCAGCCAAGCTTGTCATGCTCATCAATCTTGGCAATTCCCTGCTATGTCGCTTTCACCAACTTGGGGACTTCAATGACATCAATGAGTGCATTTCAGTGCGGAAAGATACTGTTTGCCTGACTCCAGATGGTCATCAAGACAAGCCATCCAGGCTTAATAATCTTGGGACTTCCCTGAAATGTCGCTTTCAGCAACTTGGCAATCTCAGTGACATCAATGAGAGTGTTGCAAAGCTGGAAGATGCTGTTTGCCTGACTCCAGATGGTCATCCAGACAAGCCCTCTAGACTTAGTGATCTTGGGAAATCTCTGCGGTGTCGCTTTGACCAACTTGGTGATCTCAGTGACATCAATGAGAGCATTGCAAAGCTGAAAGATGCTGTTTGCCTAACTCCAGATGGTCATCCAGGCAAGCCCTCCAGGCTCAGTGATCTTGGAATTTCCTTGGAAGGTCGCTTTCAGCGACTTGGTGATCTCAGTGACATCAATGAGAGCATCTCAAAGCTAGAAGATGCTGCTCGCCTCACTCCAGATGGTCATCCAGATAAGCCTGGAAGGCTCAACAATCTTGGTGATTCTCTTGGACATCGCTTTGAGCGACTTGGCAACCTCAGTGACATCAATGAATGCATCTCGAAGCTTGAGGATGCCATTCACTTGACTCCAGATAGTCATCCCAACAAGCCTGCCATGCTCAGCAATCTTGGTAGTGCCCAGCTATATCGCTTTAGGCGACTTGAGGACCTCAATGATATCAATGAGTGTGTTCTGAAGCAGGAAGATGCTGTTCGTCTGACTTCAGATGGTGATCCAGACAAGCCCACCAGGCTCAACAATCTTGGCAGTTCCTTGCTACTTCGCTTTCGGCGACTTGATGATCTCAGTGACATCAATGAGAGTATCTCAATACTGCGGGATGCTGTTCGCCTGACTCCAGATGGTCATACAGACAAGCCCTCCAGGCTCAATAATCTTGGGACTTCCCTACTATGTCGCTTTGAGCGACTTGGTGATCTCAGTGACATCAATGAGGGCATTTCAATGCTAGAAGACACTGTTCACCTGACTCCAGATGGTCATCCAGACAAGCCCTCCAGGCTCAATAATCTTGGGACTTCCTTGGAAGGTCGCTTTCAGCGACTTGGTGATCTCAGCGACATCAATGAGAGCATCTCAAAGCTAGAAGATGCTGCTCGCCTCACTCCAGATGGTCATCCAGAGAAGCCTGGCAGGCTCAACAATCTTAGTAGTGCCCTGCAATGTCGCTTTAATGAATTTGGTGACCTTGGTGACATCAATGAATGCATCTCAAAGCAGGAAGATGCTCTTTGCTGCACTCCAGATGAGCATCCACAAAAGGCAGGCATGCTATGTAATCTTGGCAATTCCCTGAGTTGTCGCTTTAAGCAATTTGGTGATCTCAGTGACATCAATGAGTGCATATCAAAGCAAGAAGATGCTGCTGGCCTGACTCCAGATGGCCATCTAGACAAGCCTAGCAGGCTCAACAATCTTGGTAAATCTCTGGGACATCGCTTTGAGCGACTTGGCAACCTCAGTGACATCATCGACTGTGTCTCAAAGCTTGAAAATGCCATTCACCTGACTCCAGATAGTCATCCCAAGAAGCCTGGCATGCTCAGTGATCTTAGCAATTCCCTTCTACTTGCATTTAGGCAATTTGATCACCTTAGTGATATCAATGAGTCGATCTCAAAGCAGAAAGATGCTGTTGGCCTAACCCCAGATGGTCATCCAGACAAGCCTGGCAGGCTCCACAATCTTGGCAGTTCCCTGCTACTTCGCTTCAAGCGACTTGGTGACCTTGATGACCTTCAGGCGGCCATCTGCCAGTACACCGCTGCAGCATGTTCAACCACAGGTCCAGCGCATGTCCGGTTACACAGTGCAAAGTCGTGGGCATATTGTGCTCAGACGGCTCGACATCCATCACTCCTAGATGGATTCCACGTTGCCCTTGACCTTCTTGCGGAAGTGGCTTGGCTTGGACTATCTATCCGTGACCGTCAACACCAAATCATGAAGGCAGGTTCTCTGGTTAGGGATGCAGCAGCAGCAGCAATTTCTTCTGGTCAGCCAGAAAGAGGACTGGAATGGCTTGAACAAGGTCGATCCATCATATGGGGTCAGTTCCTCAATCTACGAACCCCAGTGGACACACTAAAGCAGAAGTGGCCTGAACTTGCCGACGAGCTCATTTCACTCTCTGTGCAGCTAGATGGAGCGACCACCCGCAAGAATGATACACAGTTGGTTGATTCTGGAGCCCAGCAGTCTCCTCGGTCCATTGCACACCAGGCACATGAAAATGCTCATAAGCGAGGTGTTCTTCTGAAGAAGATTCGTCAGTTGCCAGGATTTCAGCAGTTCTTATTGCCAAAGACCATTTATCAGCTTTCACCAGCTGCCCAAAAAGGACCTGTTGTCTTCTTGAATGTCAGTCAAACATCTTGTGATGCTCTCATTCTCTTGAAAGGACTCACTGAGGAAGTGGTGCATGTACCACTCTATGAGTTCACTCAAGAATATGTGAAGACCCTGGCACAAGCGTTTAAAGATCTCGTGCCCTCGGGACGTAGTGAAATTGATAGAATGCATGTCCACCGTGTGGGAAGTTTTCCAGACCGGGAACATGAATTTGCACGCATTCTATCGGAACTCTGGGTGCGACTGGTTAAGCCTGTTCTGGATGCACTTGCCATCACAGTAAGTTTTATCCCTCAACTAAAAAATATTGATATAACCATGTTGCAGACTCCAACAAAGGACAATTTGCCACATCTCTGGTGGTGTCCCACAGGTCCTCTCATATCTCTACCTATTCATGCTGCTGGCCTCTATGGTGATAATGTCCCGTTTGGCTCAAAGCTGTCTGATTTTGTCATTTCTTCCTACACACCTTCCTTAGCTGCCTTGATACAGGGATTTTCTCCCACCTCTCTATCACAGCGTGAATTCCAACTGCTTGCAGTTGCTCAACCATCCTCAGTTGGACAGAGTTATATTCCTGGGACCAAGGCTGAGATAGATCGCATTCAGCAATGTGCTAGAGGCAAGGTTGAAGTCTGCCCCTTGCTGGACGAAGAAACAACCATAGCAAATGTAGAGGAGGGGATGATGAAATGTAGCTGGGTTCATTTTGCATGTCACGGTGTACAGGACAGATCCACTCCAACTGAGAGTGCCCTACTCCTTGCTGGAAGTTCACGATTGACACTTGAAAGAATTATCAAGCTGTCTCTCCCACATGCCGATCTTGCATTCCTTTCTGCCTGTCAAACTGCGACTGGGGATAAGGAACTGCAGGATGAATCGGTCCATCTCGCAGCTGGCATGTTGTTAGCAGGGTATCGAGGTGTTGTTGCCACAATGTGGTCAATCATGGACAATGATGCACCACAAGTGGCGGCAGATTTTTATGAACATCTATTCAAGACATCATCACCTGATCCAACTCAGGCGGCAGAAGCATTGCATCTGGCTATTATTAATCTCCGCAAGAGCTCTGAAGGGAAGTCATTCTTCCACTGGGTACCATTTATCCATGTTGGGGTTTAATAGGGAGATCCGGGGAGAGGTTCTGCCACTGTACAATGACTACGAATAGACCACATAGACTGCTTATCTTGGAATTATTGACAATATAGTTTTTTTCTCTTTCCGCTGCTGCCTAGGGTTCACCAGAGGTAGAGGTAAACCTTCAAAGGTCAGAGGTAAGGTACAAGGAGGTAGAGGTAGATGTCAAGGCAAAGTTGTACCTCCCAATTCAAAATTAAGATTTCTGGGTCTGTACCCATTCTATGGTGAAGTAATAAGCTAGAGATTCTGGTTTAATGTATGAAATTAGGTCTCAGAGGTCTACAGGACCTTTAAAAGAGAATACCTCTTAATTTCCCTCACACGGTCAAGAGGTAAGGTCAAAGGGGGTAGAGGTAGAGGTTGGCCCATTTGTACCTCTACCTCTACCCCTGGTGAACCTTACTGCTGCCTGTGCCTGGAACATACATTTCTTGGAACTCTAGTTCTTACCTCAACTCAATACATCAGCTTGATCTTAACCCTAATTTGCTACTAAAATCACTGACACTTTTTGTAGGCAAGTAGGTTCCACCGCGATGTTCTTCTGCCGATCTGCATCCACAACTTTCCCACTTTCGGAATCAGTGCACTGTCTCCCTGACATGTGCAATTCATCCCATTGATGCCACTCTCAGTTGGGTGCTCACCTCACAGGCCACAATCCGACGTTCAAATATTAGCTGTTCACCATGAGCACAGCTGATCTACCACGTGCGCCCATACACATGTACTAACCAGTTGACATTGACAAAGTCGCATTACTCAAACCACGTGGGATTCCAACCTAGTGGTACTTAAAATACTTAACCTCGGAGTCATGTCCATTACTCTACGTCCAATTCGGAGTCCGCTCAATAACATTTCCTTTAGCTGCGATCGAAACATGTTTCTTGCCAAATTTTGTAGCTTGTAAGCAAAATTCCAAATACTTGAGGTGGGCGGCCGTTGCGGGCCGCGCGGCATAACTCGTACTTTTTTGAGTTTCCTAGTTGTATCTGTCCAAATCAAGTTTAGCTTGTTCACCCGTTCGGATGTGTGCGATAGGGGGAATTTGCATCCTAAGTGGTCTACCAATACTAAAGTATGTTTGGTATATTGCAATTAGGACACCAGCGTACTGCAACAGTGTACAATCAATATTACTTTCCATTCAACTCTGCGGACCGTCGCAAACTAGCTCCACAATGTTGCTTGCAATTTATGGTTGGATGTCTTTTTTGTTTTCTGGCGGACAATGTACATAATCTAGTGTTCAGGTCTAAAGGCATGGTCAGTCGGATTCGGTGACCATGGCCTCTGTGTTCGGTGCCCAGGAGGAATAGATTCCGTGCATGCCGGGAATCTGATTAAAGTGTTCATTCAAATAGATCAAATTCCGGGGCAGTATAAGATTCACACAGAGCTGATGAGTTGAGCGACGGATAGAAATTGCGCATTCCAACAAGGACTGGAATAATTCAAAGAAAAATCGGTTACCACATGACCGGACTCACTAGTACGTTGCAGCGGATTAAATTCGACAGGGCATAAACATACACCGATGTAGCGCGATTCCCCTCCACGGTGTCCGCGCCACGATATCCATACGAGTCCTAAATCCGAAATCCACCCACCCCACGTCAACGGCGCCGAGAACGGAACGCGTATGGGCGCCGTGAACACAGAGCGGGTGGGATGCGGTGGCCCGAGTCGGAAAAAAGCAATGATAATCAGACGTTGCGGAGCACACCAGTAGGCGCGGGCAAAGGGGCCGGGCAAGGAAAACAAGCCAATTCGAAGATACGCAGGATACGATGAGGGATTTGTGGGTCAATGTCTGTTGACGTGCACTGCAGGATACGACATAGAATGTAGGTCCGGGATGGGGAGCCTGGACGTTGGCGCAGGAGATTCAGTATGTCTCAGAGGTGTACCATATACTGGAGACGCACCAGAAATGAATTTCATAGGCACTGTGTGTTCCGGGAGCAGCCATGGATAGGTGTCAAGAAATAAAGAAAGAAAGACCACATAGAACGCAATTTGAGCAGGGGCCGTTTCCATTGTCCGGCTCGATGCTCGGAGCTCTGGGGTGTCTCAGAATAGGTACGCACTGGGCATCTACGCCATGGGCAAGGCAACAAACAGCCGGGTGCTTCAGTCTGCGCAGAGAGTGCACGCCTGCTGCTTGCATTCCGAGGGGATGTCGAGGCGTCCGGCCGGCGTCAGCGGATGTAGATCATCGGTCGTGTGGGACATGGACATTAGTAATGAGTCGAATAACAGGACCGATGATTATCGGTTGGGAGGTCTGATCCGCATGTCAGCCTTTTGAAAATTTTGTCGGGACTTTGGTATCCAGGCACCTCCAAAATTTTGTCGGAATTCCGGCTCAGACCTCAGCCAAATTCTTTTTTGTCGGGACTTTGGATCAGACCTCAAATTTTGCCAAAAAAGGGCTAAAAAATCGCGAAAAAATCCCATAAAATTAATCCTCTATGCAATTGTCCTCAGGTAGCTCCAGAATATGAATATTAGCCCTCCCCTGCCTCTGCACCGTATTTAGGCTCGCAACGGCTTTTGACAATTTGTATATTTCAGTCATCAGCTCCTCAAATACATTGTAAGCGTGAATTCCAATCTCCAAAAACCACTCAGTAGTATCCCAGTGGAGCGCTGGATGCTTGTCTTCCTCTCCATTGTTTAGTATTATGTTGTCCATAGCTTGGAAATAGTTCAGAGTGAGGAGAAGAAACAAATAAAATTCCAGCAAGTTCTGTTAAGTTCCACGGAGAAAGAAATTGTATGGAGTGCAATAATGGCATTGCATACATTGTCTACGATTTACTAATAGTAAATGGGTTCCAGCTGCCGCATTTTTGCGTGCGCCAGAGGTCACCATTCATCAATTGTAATAACTTGCTACTCTCGGCTACAAAGAAATGTCGGGACTTCGGCTGAGACCTTGACACCGTGAGAGCAGCCATTGTCGGGACTTTGACTTACACCTTTTCATCGGCTGAGTCCGTTTGTCGGGACTTTGACCCAAACATTCGTCGACTGGTTTAGAAATTTTGTTGGGACTCGGGATCAGACCTCCCAACCGATAATCATCGGTCCTCGAATAACCAGAAAAATAATGGAGGTAGAACACGCACCGAGTCGCACCGACCAAATGCGCATCCACCTCCGGTAGCAGGTAATATTAATTGCGCGTGCCAAAATGAATAGTGAAGACGCATAAAATGTGATACCGTGAGGGTCTAGTACGCGTTGAACGAGCATACAATGTGCCAGATATTCATGAAGTGCGCGATGTGTCCACAGCCCGAAGTCAAGCGTAGGAGGTCGGCCAGAGAGATTCTACGAGATACGTATCCGGTGTTTGGGGAACTCCAGTTGAGGTGCCCAGGACGAGCCATCGATTGTGCGTAGAGTGAGACGATGGAGGTTCAAAAGAAGGCCGGGATTTGATCCAGGCATTGACACCGCCACACAATCTCGTTCTTCCACTACGGTGATGCGTGCGCGCTCGACCTGTGCGCCATCCGGCGTTGACGCTCCACAAGAATGAAACGTCGTGCTCCGATTTCTCCCTTGTCGCGTACCCGCCTCACACAATGAGCATCTCCCGGCGCCGGGGATGTCAAAGCACGAAGTAGCAGGGCCCGTTGCTGGTACTATTTCCTTTAGTCGCTTTTTTTCTCCACCATCCCATCCGGCATCCGCTCGCACACGTCCGCAACTGCTTCGGCTTCCTCCCCGCACGGAATTCAGTTGCCCACCCCTCTCCGTCTGTCCACGGTCGACCCGTATCTCTCTGCGTCCTCTCGTCTTACTACCTTTTCTAGCCTCGTGTTTTTCTTTCTACAATGCTCCAGCTATAAGTGCGCTTCCATTCCAACGTCCCTTGCTTGATCATAGCTCCCCCTTCGATGACTCCCATCAAACTCCCATCCCTTCATCGCGCGTCTCTCCGCATACCCGCGTCGTCCTCATGCCCAATACACCACCCCTCATTCTTCTCTCCCGACTTCGGACCTTCCATGCATCTACGCTCCGTCCTTTCTGCCTTGCGCCAGTCCAAAACTCACTCCCCAATCCCGCAGCCCTTCCTCCCCGCACGCCCGTGTCTGCATCGCATGGCCCACCCATCCCTGCATTCCCATTCGCATCATCCCTCCTTCCTTTTTACAGCGCAGCTCTCCGTCCATCTGTGCCGCGGTGTCCCCCACCGCGCCCCTTTCCACCCGGTTCCATTACTCGTTGTCTTATATCGTCCTTTCCTCCCTCCCCATCGTCCGTGTCCCCTGCTCCCAATCCCTTTCTCCCGAATCCTTCTCCGCGTTTCCGTTCACGAATCTGCATGCTGATTTCTCTCCAGCACCCGAGAAACCGAAAGGCAACATTGTCGTACAACGCAGCGTTCGAGGCGCGCTTCTGAATCATGATCCCTTCACGCAGGTCTGTATATCCTCTCCTCTCCCCATGTCCTCGGACTTTCGGAATTCCGCCCACTTGACTGACTTATCCCCTGGTTCTCGGATAGCGTGCGACATTAAACCGGAGACGAGGGTCCAAACTAGTTGGAAAAGGTTGCCAGCATCGTGGAAATAGAGAATACGACTTCGTTATGTGCGATTGGATATAGGTGAGTGGTGCATCTCCCATTAATATTCCAGACACTTTTTTATCTTTTCTTCTTCGCGAGCGTGTACACCAACACCAATGCCCGTTCTCCTCTCCTCGTCCCGTTCACCCCGTCGGCTTTGGTTTCAATATATAGCTAATCACTATCACTGTTGCTGCCTGCGCCGTTCCGGTTTTGTTTCACCGCCCCACCTCAGACCTCAGGCTCTGCATCTCGCGAGACAACATCGCTATGTGGCTTATAATTACCCTAATCCCGGGCCCGGGCCCGTACTCGTCCCCCCGCCATCGCCCGGCTCCTACCCCCGTTCCACCTCTTTCTCTCGTACACTACTGCACCATTACTATCTCACCATACCACGCGATCGTTAGCCACCATCCTGACATACAGGTATACAGGACGGCGCACCGCCGTCTCCGCCACGCGCCGGTGTACGTCTAGCTACTGTAACCACGGAGTGCGGGCAGATGGTCAATGTCAGGACGGGGGTACTACCTACGGATGCTATACGTATGTGCAATGCGGTGCGGCTGACTTTGGCGGTGGAGCGTGCGTTTGTGCGGGACGAGGACGAGGGGGAGGTGGGGATCGTGCAGGAGGAGGTGAAGGTAGGGAGTTTTCTTTATTTCTTTATTTATTAACCGCTGATATTCGTTTTTCGGTAGGCCTCGCCAATATGTCGATTTCCTTTGCTCCGAGCTGTGTCTTTTATTTTTTATACACACTTTCCCGTCAAGATGTGGGTGGTACAAGCGTCAGATATGTTGGCCTGTCTGCGTTGGATGGTTCGTTCGTTCGAGAACGATGTCCAAGCCGTTCGAGGCCGTACCGGCATAACCTTGAGGCGGGCAACACAGGGGGCAAAGCTTGGGGCACTTGTCATAATGGCAACCGTGCGGCATCCGACACGCACTTGCTGGGGCATGCGTCAGGCATGTGGCAGCTAATTTCCCACCCACTTGTCAAAGTGTGGGATTTGTGCACACCGAACCCTGTATTATGGACCCTGTGACCCATCCTACCTATTGGTCTCTTGCCGTAGTGGTTAATGACAGTCTTCTTACGGTTGCTTCCTTTTGCATTGGACCTGGGTTCGACCCTCACTGCAGTTTTCTTTTTGGGCATTCCAACAAAGCTCCTGTTGAAGCTCGTGTTGCACTATAGCACATTCAAGAATGTCCTAGTAGTATGATCTCAGTTTTTTTGCCCTAGGAAAAAAAAGCAGCAAAAGCTATCTTTGAGCTCCCTGCGGTCGAGATTGATCTGGAGTTGACAATGACATAACACATGCCGAGCACATGCCCCACGGATGCCATAGCAAGTGCGTGTCGGATGCCGCACGGTTGCCATTATGGCAAGTGCCCCAACCTTTGCCCCCTGTGTAACCTTTTGTGCTGAGCGAATCCACATTGGTGGAAAACCACTAGTAGTTCTTGGTCCTCAAGAGAGTGAGTGGTTCTAACTTATTTTCGGATCCTCTCATCGAGTAGACGCAGACCCAAATCAGATCTTCACCATATGCCGAGATTGCTAACCACCTTATGACATACAAGACATGCACAGGCATGGATTGAATTCGCCGCCTCCTCCATTGACAATTTCGCAGATAATGTAATACAATCGGGTCATAACATATGAGTATACTTCAACATTTTCGAGAAAAACTTCACGTCTATCATGTAACCACTACCTATGTTTCGCCACTGAGTTGCAAACGCAGGCGTCGAGTGGAGAGAAATTCGGGATTGATGGCAGAATCGGAAGAAACCGTCGAATTAATTACTTTACAGTCTGCGAAATGAGAGACTCGCGTGAAATTGACAGAACATCGAGGGAAAGCTTAGGGAAAGCGTTCCACGACGAAAGATTCATCTTGTGGTTGAGCTTGCAGGCGTTTTGAGGTGAGCATCAGTACGATGATAACTCGGATTAACAATACACTAATGCCTACTCAAGCAACGTTCCAACACGAACATAGCAGGAGAAAATATGTTCGAGGGGTTGGTCAGTGGTAATCAGCCCAGTACTTAGTTGATGCACTCATAGATGAGGTTTCAGATAGGATATCTGTAATACCTTCTTTCAAAGCAAGTATTGAACGGAATACTGACAGAAGTAGAATGTGCTCGCAAAGCCCACGGATACCTGAATTCTGAGAGATTAATTTGATGAGCATAGACACCTATCTGATGCGTGAATACCACAGGACAGGGGTAGTTGAGTGTCACAGAACAATAGAATCAGGTGTTGTCATTCATCTTGAATGCCTTTGAACTTTCACAATCTTGCTACGTGTCCCAGAGTGAACAGTTACGCCGCTGCGCAAGAACTCTTGGAGGTTCAATTTAGGGATGGTCTTGTCATAGTCGAGGATTGTGGAGGGGCCTTAAACTTGGAGGTGGAGTTGCGACCTGGCCAGAGCAATAGTGGCACCTTGCGGACTTCAGAGTACTTATTATCAGATAGCCGTTGAGTGCAGATTCTAATTGGATGAGCAGAAAGTAATGCTGTTGGATGGCGTAATGATGTTTGAGGAGTGATTTTGACCAAAGTTGCGTTCGAGGTTGATGTTCGGTTGCGGAGGGCTCGATTGGACAGCGGTTAAGCACCACGGAAGAAGAAGCGCAGGCCATCATACAGGACCCGCTTTGGCCCTTTGGGGCGGAGTATCAGAGCTACTGAGGTCCAGAGGAAGAATGGAGGACGGAATGAGGGACGAAATGCGACCAGGGAGATGGTGGCCGCAACAAAGAAGGTTGCATGGGAGACTGTTCTTTGAGCAGAGGTTGGATGGCTGATCGGGGAGGTCGAAAATAACAATCTTTGATCTCTCGGGCGGACCCTGAAAGCAAAAGAAAGTACCTCATTCGAGTTCACACGGTTGAAAAAAATGAACATGACTGCCTTGTTTAAACAGAACATTGTTATCGCCACCCGGAAGCAACAATAGAATATTTAGGCGCCTGCACCGCCTCTGCACTGCCGCAGGGTCGGGTCGCGACCCGACCCTTCCATGCCTCGGATGCTCTCCATTTGTGGTGCAACGGAACATTCCGAGTGTGCGCCATCAAGCGCATCGCCGACCGTTCAACTTTGTCAGTATCTTGCCAAGTATCTTGCTGTACATATGTGTACTGTGTATATCAGTCAACCAAGTAGGAAGGCACAGATGACTTGGGCTTAGGGCCATTGCTGGCACATGGCAGTACTCGTCAGGCCTCCGGCTTTAATTTTTCTTGTCTTCCCTAAATGTGGTATTTTTCGGACTGCGCTACTGACTGGTCTCTCTGATTCCACCCAGCTATTCAAATAAAGCCGGTGCCTCGGGATCTTGTGCGCGATTTACAAGTTGAGCCCTTGAGGGATCATCCGAGGCTGAACTCTGCCACAATTTAATATCAACACCTTGGGGCACTAATAGTATGTGCTGGCTTCGAACAAATGAAAAGTCTTGAGATATCTTTTGCAATATCCAATCGCTCCGGAATAATATGAATACCGGTGCTCATCCTGGGATATCTACTTTGACTAATGGACTTACGAGGTTGATGCCTGGCTTGAATGGAACGGCATTAGTGATCAGATGACCGTCAAGATTTTTGGTCGAATTCATATCCAGAAAGGCAAGGCAGTTCTTCATGAAGCACATAGGGTTTTGGGCAAGGAGAGACAAGCAAATCTGCCTATGAAGGCATTATTTAATTATTGCTTTCCACCAGATTTCAGGTTACAGTTGCGAGATCAACTTACCGGCGCGTGTCAAAGAAGGAGTGATGTGCGGGACTTTCATCGCGACATCGAAACATTAACCATGTGATTCCCAGATGTTACAGAGCAGCTTGCACAGATTAGCCAGGACTTGTGATTGCATCTTGTTTAAAAAGGATTTTTGGAGGATACAATCTCAAGTTCTCAACAGCCATTCATCCTGACCCAAGACCGGATTTGAAGGTTTCCCTGCAAGTTTCATCCATGCAGTACTCGAGGACCTGCAGGCGGAATTAATCCTGAGGACATAGTGGATGCCAAGGCCAGATATCTTCATAATCTAGCGCAAAAATGTCAATTCCATGTTTATACCTGCACTTGCTACAAGTATTGCAAGAGGCTGGGTTATGAGAAGGAATGCCGCTTCGATCTCGATGAGGCTAATGTTACACCCATCAACACCTTCAAACCTGCAACCGATGACTTTGTACTTAGATGTCTTGACAGTCTGGTCAACAACTTCAACATAACAATGTTGGAAGCTATACAGTGCAATATGGATATTAAATTCATATCTTCACGTCCTGCGGCAAAGGCAGTTATTTGCTACATTACCGATTATACCACAAAGTGTCAGGGGAACCTCCGCCCGGCCCCGGTCCCGGTCACCCAGCACCCAGCGCCCGGTCAACCGGCCCAAGTTACGTAATCCACCTATGGAACCCCACAGGTCGCTTACGCAATGGCATCAAGTCTGTGATCAAGCCCGGGACATCTGCCGATCACTCATGTGCTACTAGTCAGTAGCCTACTTATACCCACGACCTAGCATGGGAATCCTCGGAGTTTCTTCTCTTCGGATTCCCCTCACTAGGTGCGTATGCTCTTGTATTTAGCTACTTCTTATTCATTACTTCGGATTCCCCTCGCTAGCCCCTTGAGATTCTCAGGTCTAGAGGTTGCCCTTACACAAAGTCCCAGTTACAGGCACATGTCACATACTTCTAGACACGGTAGGCTGGGTTTGTTTTTATTTTATTTTAAATGTGCACCCAAAAAATACTACATACAATCGGTCAGGTTCCACAGCCACATTATGCGGTCTTGGTGACTTTGGAACACTTCATACAATCGTCAAATGTCTCTTCACCCAGAGAAGTCCGATCACAAACATGGGTGAGTGAGTTGGCCAATGTCGGGCTCTTACTAAAATTAATTAAAATTTGTATTATTCAATACAAAATAATGGTGTTCAACAAATCTGGGAGCTGCCTCGAGTTGAGAGTGAAAGAGATAGATAGAGCTGGAACCGATATGGGGATACAACTGAAGACAAGACTAGAGCAGGTTGAGGCTGATGGATCAGGATAAATAAAAGAAGATAAAAAATGTTATAGCTGGCACACAGACCATGTTGGCATCCAAGTTGGAACAAGTTTCCCTGTCCAAATCCCGCTCGTAGGTCCCAGGGAGTCGAGAATGGCCATGAGTCGACTCCGCACTGCGAATATTCAGCAAACTAGACAAACTTTCGGTCGTTTCGAGTTGTTTACTTGGATGCTACATATGCACTCTGAAGCAAATGAGATAAAAACATAGAAGCAAAGTTGAACACCCACGCAACTTCTAAGATTACGTGAGTGTGCGACAGGTCCTACCTCAAAACGACGAGACACAGCAGCAGCTCGTTCGAATTTCTCATCGGTGATTCACATCTGTTCCTCATTCTGCTAGGTTTAGCGCGAGGAGCGCGTGTCAATATGGATTTTCTCTTCCGTTTGCTACAAATAGTCAATAAGAAAAAGGAGCAAAGAATAGAGGATAGGCACCCCATGTTGGAGAAGTGAGGAGCAAGAGTTAGGGGGAAGGAAGTCAAGTATGCGTCAAATTGTAAGAGCCACAGCCTCAGCTGATCAGCGAGAATTGATGCGAGATCAGATCACCGAATAAAGATGCGAATTATGACACGAGGGTGTGTAGCGCGAGGTCGACCCCAGCCCGAAAGAAACTGATACGAAAAGTTCTACAATCTCGGTGTTTTGACCCGACTTTGTAGCTGGGGGCCAAGGGCAGAGAAACTACGCAAAACCAAGAAACACTAGTAGGTGGCCGCAGCATTATATTCTTGGCTGCAGATCGGAATTGAGAAATACATAATGTGGATTGCTAGTATATCCTCCTCCTCCTTCTAGTAGGAGTATATATTCAAGTCAACAACAGACCAGACACCCAACAACGTGCAAAACAAAGACCGGAAAAAGGAAAGGCATGACTAAAGACACAGTACACATTGCCCGAATGGAGACAGTATAATTACCATAAAAGTAAACGATTCCAACACATTACATTGACATCATCGACGATTTTCGACCTCGCTGGCTCGCAAAACGTGACTAAATAAACGAGTTTAAAAATAAATTTTTAAGACTCGTAATTTTAACACAGCCATCCCGGGATGCGTTGGTTAAATGTATACTGTAACCTGGAACATTTTTGTATATAGCGCACAACAAAGGGAAGGCCCAATAGTACAGTACGCAGGATTGGCTGATTCCAGCACAGCGAGAATTAACTCGAAAGTCATCAACGTGAAGTATTGACCTTTTCTCCCCATTTATGGGAAAATTAAGCTACATTATCAGTGCCTTCAATGAACTTGAAGTGCCAAGCATAATTACCCATTCATGTACGTAGATGTATGAGTTTCGGCCCATGATAAATCACTGTTGGTTCAGGCAAGATTTACTTTTAATCTGTTTGCTCGGAGATGATACAGTGCAAATGGAGTAAATGGGGGGAAAAAAAATAGAAGATGGATAGCCAATCCTGTTTTGACTTGTATGAGCGCAAGCGCGAGCTGGCCCAGCTTAGAGCTACTGAGCGGGAGGGCGGGATCTGTCCATTACAGCCGACTTTGATAGCCGTCGGCAATGGCGATCCCATCAGTTCGGGAATCTTTTTGATGGGATCGAGTTTTACCAATCGACTCTCCCCTCCTGCTCAAGATACGAGTAATATAGGTCAGCCACACCACCATCTCCGCCACCGGCGCCACCGTGGGCACTCTTCTAAATTTAAAGAATTTAAAGCTACTATTTTTAAGGCCGCAGGATACATCCCTGCTCACGGCGCATCAGCAAACCCTGATTTTTCCTGTAGTGCTATGTAGTACTCTGTAGCCCTCCCTAGTCGAGCATCCACTATGGAGTGCTATGGAGTGCTACAGGGCTATGGATCCGCACTATAAGGACCCTCAGGGTTCGTTGATGACCACAGGAACGCGGAGTGGATGCTCAATCCCAGGAGCTCATTTTGGAGGCGGTTTTGCAAGACAGGTGGAGGAATCTAATCAGGGCGAAAAGAAAGACGATGTGGCACCGACGGTGCGTGATTTCTTCGTCTCCGTTTATTTATTTTTTACTTTTTTATTAACCGCTGATATTCGTGTCGTGTCGGTCTTTTGTCAATATCCTCCGCGCTGCTATCTCTTTCGGCGTATCCGTAGCACTGATATGTCTTTTAGTTTTATTTCGTCCGCCGGGCATCCGGTTCCCGACGAACAGAACTGAAGTGTGCTCGGTGCAGTTAGGTAGGGTACGTGTCCGATTTTCCGTCCTCCGGCTCCCAGTCAGTGTGCTGTATCGCTCATTCTCTGACTTTGTGTATACAAACTTCCAGTCACGGATGAGTAGAAGTAATAATGATGTGCGTGTCCAGGCACCACGCATAGGATCTGCGAATACCAATACTAACACGCGCGTTAGGAATCTAGATAACTCAAAAGGAGATATGTACACTCTGTCTGCTTCTGCGCTCCTTCGAGAACAATATCCAAGCTGTTCGAGGTGACTTAGAAGAGGTGCTGGAATAACCTTGAGGTAGGTAATGAGTAACCTTGTGTGCAGGGCGAATCGACATACAGTACATAAGAGATGCCGTCACGGTGCGCAGATTATCTGAAGCTAATGCAGTGAACGGAGAGGAATATATATAAATTCTTTACAGCGCAGTCAATCTATAAACCATCATATTGAACTTTTTTTGAATTTCTTGTGTATGAACCGCGGCATCCCTCGCAAGTGACTACAAAAACTTTTGCCAGGAAGGCTGATAGCGAGAGAAATGATGGAAGGCTAGATAGAGACAGGGTGAGTTCAGCTGGTTCACTGGCCATTCAAGTTGATACACACGTAGGCATTCGAAACGAGCTGAAGGCAATCTGTATTGGGCCAAGAGCCTGACCGAACAAAAAAACTTACGCAATGAGTTTAAGGTAGGCGCGCCGAATCGCGGGTGCCGCTGACTTGTTGAAAGCTGTGAGACGCATGCTGAGAGGATATCAGAATCAAAGCAGGGGTCATACCTTGAAGCGTGAACGGGCGGTCCGCGTATATATATATTAGATGAAACCCGAACAATTTTAGTGAGCTATTCAGGACTTTGGAATGCGAGAGAAGGGGCGATACATGGAGTAGACCGAAGAGTTTAGCAGACCTACAGGTGACGTTGTCGAAGGGGTTCTCATCCCGGACAAAAGTGTTGGCGTGTTTCCGAGGCTGGGAAATTCATGAATCCAGCTTTGTGTTGGTATGCATTGGGAGGGGAGGGACAAGTACGGAGTTGGGATATGATCGACGAGTTTTTTTCGCAGGATGGAGAGGGAGTAGAGAGGGATAGGAATTAGCGATGGTTAGGAACTTGAGAGTCATATCACGGAATTTCTTTTGTAGAGAATTCATCTCTGTAGAGTTTCAACCCCAGAACTTTTTCTGCTGCTGCTCAACCAATTTCACTCACGGAAATTTGAATCAACAGTGCAAGTACTTGAGCGTGGTGTTAGGGGCCTAGGGCGCTGTTTATAGACCATTTTTAATTCTGGGTTTACTGTAAAAGAACCAAAAATAGTATTTTCGGAGTCGGATGGGTTTTGGCAGTTTTTCGCCTCAATCGCTGCATTTTGACGGCTTCTGGAGCCACGTGAGTCCAGATTTGGCGAGCCTTAGCCGAGATCGGTCAAGACGCCTCGGCAGGGCCAGGCAGACCTTGCCGAGGCATCACAAAATGCAGTGAGTTTTGCGTCAGGCGAGCGAAGGCAACCCAACCTCCGCACCTGGGCCTTCGTACGGCCTCTGGAAGGTTCAGCGATGCCCAGAATTCAAATCAGTCTAAATCAGTTTGGCCGTATTCCGAATCATCCGAGGGACACCTTTCATACTGAGATTAGAGGTCATTCTTTGGACATTTTTTTCACTGGCGGTCATCTGATTTCTGATCAATTTTGGGTGAGGTTGGAGTACCAAGCACTGCCACTGTAAATTACTTCCAGCCCGATTATTTAAAAACAGGTTTATAATCCGCTGTTTATAAACCGGTTTACAAACCGGACTTATAAACAGCGCCCTAGTTAGGGCTATTAAAGGAATTAAAGGAATGAAGATGGTTCAACATGACTTGATCACAATTCGACACCATGTGACAACCTATAGTACCACCACATGTGACAAACAATTGTTATCTCCATGACAACTTGGTGACACCACCGAGATGACAGGATTAGTGAAGCGTGCTTTATGAGATTGATCGCACATGGCAGCCAGGTGCCAAGGATGAGAACCGTTAAGCTGTTGGGAGGGCTGGGACTATAGTAGCCCCACATAGTCCGACTATATGCGCATGGAATCCGGGAAGTGGGCAGCGATGTTGGTAGCGAGACATCCAGGACTGATTCAATTATCAAGATGTCGGTTGGGAAGACAGGCCCAGACCCACGTGTAAGCGCACCAAATAAGGATGATTACAATCCGAGTGTCATGGTGACAGTCCAGCGCTTAAAAAATCTATATAGGTCTGTCATTCTTATCCTTCCATCATACCCTGACTGTTCAAACCCTTCATCATCAAGTACGAAAGCACAGCTGTGAGCACATGTCCCAGTTATCTATTCCCATTGGACTGACTTAGAAGCAGAACACAGCTAGTCTGGACTCCAGATGTCAATGGGTCTCTAAGCAAAGCTTAAGTGCAGCTCAGTATTTGAAAATACAGTGAATCCATAAATTAAATTGAAACCACATAGTAACAGTGTTGAGTTGGAAGATTGAGCAGATTCGAGTGGGTCTCAAGATGTTTTCCTTTTGCAACCCATTCCAATGGACTCCAAAGACAAAGATGTTGAAGATTTGGTAAGGCCCTCAATTGGAAGTAGTATTCTTACAGGAGGCTGAAATTGTTGTCCAGGACCTCGGAAATCTGGAAAAAGACACCTCAAGAAGATCCAGGCCTTTTAGGAACAAATTTTATGCAGAGATATCAGGAATCTGGGAACTTGAATGACCTTGAAGCCTCTGTCAAGCACTACAAGGCAGCACTAGACCTGACACCGGAAGATCAGAGTGATCGAGGCAGTGCATTACACAACCTGGGTACAGCACTTACAGCTCGATATCGGATGCTGGGAGACCTAAAAGACCTCGAGGCTGCATTGAATACTCATCACGAGGCAGTGAGCCTCACTCTACCTGAACATCCTGATCGAGCTGGGCAACTTGAAAGTCTTGCTGTATCATTTGGAGAACGATATCAGAGATTAGGGGACCCAAAAGATATTGAGATCTCACTCCAGGGACTTCAACAAGCAGTTGACCTCACAGCACCTGAACATCCTGAGCGAGCCAACCGGCTGCAAAACCTGGGGGTGTCACTCACAGATCGATACAGGAGGTTGGGGGATCTGAAGGACCTTGAGGCTGCATTACAAACTAAACGACAGGCAGTGGACCTCACTCCACCTGGACATCCTGATCATGCGAGTCGACTGCAGAGTCTTGCTCATTCACTCAGGGATCAATCTCAGCTGCCAGGAGGCCTAAATGACTGTGAAACTGCACTTCAGACAGATCAGAAAGCTGTGGATCTCACTCCACCTGGCCATCCTGATCAAGCAGGGCGACTGCAAAGTCTGGCTCTGTCATTCCTACGTGAATATCGGAGCCTTGGAAATCTGAAGGACCTTGAGGCTGCAGTGCAGACAAATCAGCAGGCAGTAGACCTGACTCCACCAGGGCATCCTAATCATGCAGGTAGACTACAAAATCTTGCTATATCATTTGGTGAACGATACAAGAGGCTGGGGGACCTCACAGACCTTGAGACTGCACTGCAGGGATTCCAAGAAGCAGTTAACCACACTCCACCTGACCACCCTGAGAAAGCAACTGCGCTGCAAAATCTTGCTCTCGCACTTACAGATCGATATCAGAGGCTGGGAGACCTGGAAGACCTTGAGACTGCACTGCACACAAACCAGAAGGCAGTAGATTTGACTCCTCCTGGACATCCTGAGCAAGTTGGCCGACTGCAAAATCTTGCAATATCATTCAGAGATCGATATCGGAGGCTGGGGGACTTGAAGGACCTTCAGGGTTCACTGCAAGCAGATCAGGAGGCATTGGACCTTACTCCACCTGGACATCCCAATCGAGCAGGACAGCTGCAAAATCTTGCTGTGTCACTCACAGATCAGTATGAGCAGCTGGGAGACTTGAAGGACCTTGAGGCTGCATTGCAGACTAACCAGGAAATAGTGGACCTGACTCTACCTGGGCATCCTGCTCAAGCTGCCCGACTGCAAGACCTTGCGACGTCATTCACAGATCGATATCTGAGGCTGGGAAATCTGAAAGACCTTGAGGCTGCATTGCAGACTAACCAGGAGGTAGTGGACATGACTCCGCCAGGGCATCCTGATCAAGCTGACCGACTGCAAAATCTTGCTGCATCATTCACTGATCGATATCAGAGGCTAGGAAACATGAAAGATCTGGAGGCTGCACTCCTGGGATTTGAAGAGGCAGTTGACCTTACTCCACCTGGGCATCCTGATCATGCAGATCGATTGCGAGGGCTCAGTATGGCATTCAGACGTCGATACCAGATTCTAGGAGATCTGAAGGACCTTGAGAAAGCATTGCAGAATACACAGGAGGCAGTCGACCTGACTCCACCTGGGCATCCTAATCGAGTCAGCCAATTGCAGAGTCTTGCCATATCACTGAGTGATCGATATCGAAGGCTGGGAGACCAGAAGGATCTGGAGGTTGCATTGGAGACTCAACAGGAGGCAGTGGACCTAACTTCAGCTGGGCATCCTGATCGAGCTGGCCAATTGCATAGTCTTGCTATATCACTCACAGATCAATATCAGAGGCTGGGAGACCTAAAGGACCTCGAGGCTGCTTTGAAGATTAAACATGAGGTAGTGGACCTGACTCCACCAGGGCATCCTGATCGAGCGGGTGAACTACAGAATCTTGCTGCATCATTCACTGATCGATATCAGAGGCTAGGAAACATGAAAGACCTAGAGGCTGCACTCCTGGGATTTGAAGAGGCAGTTGACCTTACTCCAGATGGGCATCCTGCTCGTGCAGATCGATTGCAAACTCTTGGTATAGCAACCAGACTTCGATATAAGATGCTAGGAGATCTGAAGGACCTTGAGAAAGCATTGCAAACTAAACAGGAGGCAGTGAACTTGACTCCACCCAGGCATTCTGATCGAGCAATCCGATTACAAAGCCTTGCAATGTCATTAAGAGATCGATATCTGAGGCTGAGAGACCCAAATGACCTTGTGGTCATCCACACCCACTATGATGAGTCATTTAATCTCACCTCCAGGGCTCCTGAAAGGTTGTGGGAGCAGGCTCTCTCATGGGCTCGCTTTGCTGAAAGGTTCAAGTCATCGGCTTGTGTAGCTGCTTTTCGTGCAGCCTTTCACTTACTCCCTGAAATCCTCTGGATCGGTCATTCCATCTTCGTGCGTCATGATGCCATTCGGAGGCTCAATATTTCAGAAGCCACTTCGACTGCTGTACAAGTATGCATCAAACTATCTCAATTAGCTGCTGCGGTTGAAATGCTGGAGCAAGGACTTGCTACTATATTTCAACAAATGCTACAGTTGAAAACTGATTTTGATGAACTTCCTCCTGATCTGTTACATGCAGGCAGTAGGGATGCCACTGTTCTTGAAAAAAAATTCCTGGAACTATCCTCACGGCTTTATACTGGAACATTTACTGATTCAATCAGCATTGTTGAAGACAGAAAGAAATTATTAGGAGAGATTCGCAATCAACCAGGATTTGAATCCTTTCTCCTTCCAAAGTCCTATGATGGTCTTCGTCATGCATCCCAAGGGGGTCCTGTGGTAATCCTCAGCAGTCACAAAAAGCATTGTGATGCAATAATCCTACCCACTCCAACTTCAGAACCAGTTCATCTTCCCCTCCCAGCTGTAACACTGGCCGTGCTCCAATCACGACAAGCCATACTGAAAGACTTGCTTGCTCGCTGCAATGCCAGAAACCGAGAACAAACATCATCCTCCAGACTGTTTGGTCAGCATGAAGACTTCTCAAAAAAATCAACCCAAGAGTGCTTTGAAGATATGTTGAACTGGCTCTGGACTTATATTGTGGGCCCTGTTTACCAAGCTTTAAAAACTGTATGCGAAATAAATGTTTCTTTATATTTGGAACTAATCGGTTCTTAGCATGATATTTCCGGTGGTAGGCTCTGGTGGCTACCAACTGGTGCTTTTACAAGATTGCCTTTGCATGCAAGCCCACCTACTGAAGAGTTCATCCATTCATACACATCAACTCTTAGCTCTCTCGTGGATGCCTATACTAAAAAGGCATTCAGCACTGCACCGAAATTGGGTCTTGTTGGAGTTACACACACTGACTCCACGAGAAGCAGTTTCCTCAAAGGTGTAGAACCTGAAGTTAAGAAAATTGTCTCTATTGCCAAAAACTTTCATGTTCAGTGCCTTCTCGGAGAACAGGCCACAGTAGATGCAGTGAAACTTCAACTCCAGGATTGCTCCTGGGTTCATTTGGCTTGTCACGGATACCAAAATCCCCAGTACCCCACGCAAAGCCATCTTCAGCTTTATGAAGGGGATCTAGATTTGGAAACCATTCTTCGCATGCCTCTCCCAAATGCACAGTTTGTGTTCCTTGCTGCATGTCAGACAGCGAAGGGAGATGCGCAACTGGTAAATGAATCATTCCACCTTGGTGGTGGATTTATTACTGCTGGTTTCCAAAGTGCAATCGGAACCATGTGGTCTATGAATGATAGTGATGGCCCAGCTGTTGCAGAGATTGTATACTCGCATCTGTTCCGTGAAGGTCAAAACCCTAAACATACAGATGCAGCTGAAGCTTTACAGCTTGCAGTCAAACATTTGAAGGATAAAAAGGTCCCTTATGAACGATGGATACCATTCATTCACATTGGAGTCTGAGACAGTTGGTAGATATATCAATTTCTTGTACTAATTCTAGCTCGTCTACATTATTCAACCGTCAGAAGTAAATTGTATTTTGTTTTTGAGTGCGAACTGGAGGGAGGTTTTGTAATTTCTTTGTCAAGCACCTCTCGTGGTCTTCATTTTTCCGTTTTCCGCGCTCGCCACCCGAAATCATCCCACGACGCTGTTAACCACGGTGATTCATCTCTTCTTCGTTGTTCCATGCGGGGACTCCATCTTAAATCGTGTTCCTGTGCCATCCGTGTTACATTCATCGGTTACCGTGTCGGCTCCGTGCCCGAACCATCTTGAAGCAGGAGTTTCCCGGTGAGATTCAATCTCGGTTTTTATTTCCAACCGGTACACAAGCTTTCTGCACACATCTTACTTCGCCGCCATCTGGGTTTCCCGTATTTCGCCTCTTCAATTTCCTTCAATCTGGCTGGACGTCATAATTTACCGAAATCGAAAATTTGCTCGCGCAGCCGCGGAAGAGATCGACCGTGTTTATTATAAATCGCAACGGATTAAATTTGACAGTTCGACAGGACATAGGCAACGGCAACGCTGTAGCGCGAACGGCGAGGATGAGAATTGCACGATGTCCGCGCCACGATAGATATCCATATGCACGATTCTGAAATCCAGCGTACTCACGTCATGGGACGCGTACGTGCGCCGTGGACACAGCGGGATGCAGCAGGAGCAGCCCAGTTATGAAGCAAGAATAATAATCACAGGCTGCAGAATAATTATAAGGCCGTGGAACCTCGAACGCCCGCCCGCAAGTAGGCGTAGGCGTGACCCGGGCCCGGCAAGGGAAACAAGCGAATTCAAAGCCAAAGCCACGCGGGACATGATACAGAACGGGCACATCAGGTAATTCCGGCTGCAGAGACGGACCGGAATACGATGCGGTCAATGTCTGTTGACGTGAACTGCTGGGCGGCGCACGAGACTACGACTGCGAGTTGGAGAAACCCATGAGAAGCGAATACACGCGCCTGTAGTATGCCAAGAGCAACGTCCAAATATCAATTGAAAATCCGACTGAAAGGACAGGATATGAGAAGAGCCGAAGAATTGTAGAATGAAAGATCGCACACACCAAAAATGTGATGCGGAGCGTGCGAAGGGAAAAATGACCACGGCTCTGCTGCCCGCAAGATCCAAGATGCCTGGAAGGAGGACAGAACGGAACGTTGCTCTAATTGCACAGTAAGGGTGGGAGGGATGCTCACTGCAGGCAATGGCTCACACTAAACAAACAAACCTTCCAACTGAATGGTTAGCATATGTCCATCGATACTACGCATGCGGCGTGATAAACAGAGGTTACACGCCTTGGTTCGAACGCGGCGTAAATAGGCACATTAAATATACGGTCCTGGATAGGGGGCCTAGACGTTAGCGCGGGAGAATCAGTATACTTAGATAGGTTGCGCAAAAGCCGCACGAGCCGCATGCGGCATTTTGTGCATCGTGCAATGCCGTGGTTTTTTCTTCGCTTTTCTTGGTTCTTGTCTTTCGAATTACCATTAAATGCCTCTTAAATCTCATATTCCACTCCCGAGAGTGTTATGTTTTGGATGTGCACCCGTGGGAGGCCGCATTTTTCAGGCATAACGAAGGCATCACTTATTTTTCCCATACTTTCACATCTCCCATGCAGCAGAGGCAGTGCTAAGGATGTTCCATCTCCCCAGAGCACCTCTCCTTCGCCTCATGTAAACTTAAATTACAATAGTGAATTGACCCCTCCCAGATTTCAAATTTGCCGTGCAGCTTTGCACAATGCACAAAAAGCTGCATGCAGCTCATGCGGCTTTTGCGCAACGTATCGAAGGAATTTAGACGAACGCTGGTGTCCAGTCTGCAGAGCACCGGTTTATGAGGCACCTATCAGGGACAATGCGTTTTAACTTTTTCTTTCCCTCACGACGTCATCAGACTTTGTGCCAAAAACTTGATCGCACTTGATTTCACTTGATCTCACTTGTTTCGGCCTAAAAAGACCGCAAGTGACAAGTGATCAAGCCAGGTCCGTTTTTGCCCAAGTGCCCGAATTCTGACGTCCACAAGTCGCAAGACCTCAAGACCTCAAGTGCTCAAGTACCCACAAAATAAAAAACCAATTAAAAATAATATTTGCACGAATGGCGCTTGGCCTATAGTAGTAGATATTATACATGAATCAGTAAACGGCTACGAGGGTCCATTTTTTTAGGCTTATGGGGCGGGAGCGGGGGGCGGGGGCAGCGGGATTAATGGCACGAGGTGAATAAAATACGGGAGGGATTGACAACAGACTGAAAGATAGTCAATGAATGCTAGCACGCAAAAATGAGGGAACATACATTTGATAGATTTCGCACCATGGGCCGTTTATGGGCTGCTTGGCTCGTACAGATCCTCCCTGAGGCCGTCAAGGGAGAGATCAATGTCCTCGACAATGGTCTCCACGGCCTGCGCGGTGTGCTCATTGCAGGCATCAATGATGCGTTGCCAAGCGTTCTCGCTGAGCTTGTGCGCAGCCGCCACGTAGCCGTCGACAGCAGTGCCCGTCTTTTCTTTGGAAAACTTGGCTGCATCCTCGGTGCTCGCCAAGTGCTTGTACCAGGCACGCTCGACCTGTACAAATCAGTTTCAATTTGGTAAATGTCGATTGAATGACATACCGCCGCAGCCGCCAATCCGATGGCCCCGTAAGGGAACTTGCTTCCACCGACTTTGAGAAGCGGGGCGGCGACTGCGATGATGAATTCCGATTCAAAGAGACCCTTGGGTTTCTAATTTCATTGTTAACAAGCGGGAAGAGGTCATATAAATTGGCTTACGACATATTTCGGGTCCCTCTTATCCGCGACTGCGAGGCGCTTGAGCGGGGTAGGGGTTTTAAACAAGGCCGGCCCGCGGGGGTTGAGGGCGTAGCGAGCATAGGCTTGAATTTCTTGGCGGGTGGAATACTCCGCGTCGTTAGCGGCGATGTATTTTGCCACTACGTCCACCGCGTTGGTACCTACAGCAGAGCGACGTTCACTGAGGCGTTGGCTGGCCTAAATAGAGGATGGGATCAGAAAGAGAGAGAAGGTGATAAGTTTAGAAAACGTACCCGGTGGACGATGGGATCGTTCCATTTGACTGTGTACGTGTTGCCCGGACACGCGTTATCAATTATTTTTTGCACAGTCTTGAGGGTATAGTCATTCTGCACGCCCAGCTCCCATGGCGTATCGGAATCGTTGAGAGCTCGATGGAGCGGCGGCATGACTTTGGTGGCCCACTTGTCAGCAACAAACACCGGGAGGGCATTGGGGGAGACCGCTGGTGCATGGGGGGTGAAAGAGGGCACTGGAGGGACAACGACCTTAGGTTTCGGGGCGGGTTTAGGCTTGAATACGGCGGCCGAGCTTTTCTGGTGCAAGCTCAAGCCGAGAGCAGGGAGCCTCGAGATTGGTTCTGCCTTGACGGTCTTGGCTTTAACCCTCGTTACTTTGAAGTCTTCATCACTGTCGTCCTCAATGAGGATAAGCTAGTGCTCAGTTAGAACAGAAAGGGAAAACAGTCAAGAGGAACACACCTCATTCTTGCGCGCTACCTTGGAAGGTCCGGCCATTTCAGCCATTTCACTTTTAAAGAACTACAGGGTTAAATACATTAGTAGGCATCCAGAACAAAAGCTGGGGTCGACGTACGCGTACTGGGGTCGCCTCATTTTTCGCCGCGAAGGCAGGCCGCGTATCAGCATCTTGGAGACCACCGAGACTGGGGCTCGAGGGCAGACTGGGGGCCGTGGTGGGGAATCGATCCACAATGTTCTCGAAGAATTTGAGTGAAAATTTAGGGTTAACTCCAGCCTTGTCGGAGGCAGCGGCGGCGTCGCTGAAAGAATGGTGAATGTTTGTGTTTGGCAAGAGCATCAAGAAGTAAAGCAATTACCTATTTTGGACGCCTTTGAGTTTCTTCCGAGCGACGTTGGCAGTCTGCGACGACGTCCCAGCGCTGACCCCCGCAAACTTCTGCTGCTGAATCTGCTCCTCAATGGATGCCTTGAGCTCCCCCTTGGCGTATTTCTTGATTGTCTTGGCTTTACCCTTGCCCTAGATCCGAATTATTCATTAGCTGCGATTCAAGCCTTAATCAAATCCTTGTGCATACCTTGGAGGCCTTCTTCACTGTGGGAGTGAAGTCATCGCCTGAACCGTAGACCTGGTCATTTTCAAGGCGAGTAAAGTCGTCATCGGTGATGGTGAGGAGATCAGTGTCTGAATGTGCGGCGGGGTCGTACTCGGACAAATCAGACTCATCAACGTCCATTGCGCCCCCAGCAATATCGGCGACATCAAGAACGGCATCGTGTTCCTCCGCTGCCATCGCTGCCTCTTGTTCAGCTTCGAGAGCAGCATATGCTGCAACGGCAACGTCTCGAGCATACTTCATCTGTGCAAGCTGATCTTCTTTGGCCTTGCCAGCGAGCGCGACCTGGGCTGAAGTGCGTCGGTGTGGAGGCTTGAGGAGATCCCCCGGGTGTTTGTTGTTACTCTCACGCTTCGACGGCGACCGACGAGGAAGAGGTATCGCAGTCTTCTTTTTTTTGGGGGCAGGTTTTTTGGCCTCCGTGGACTCGTCGTCAGCCACAGTGTCGGCAGCGGGGCGCTTTTTGTTGGAGATGGTAGAGGCTTTGCGGCCACCACGACCACGGGAGGCGGGAGCCGACATGAGAGGACAGAAAGGAAGGGACTTGTCGAAGGAATGTGGGTATGAGTGGGAGGAGAAAGGGAAGTCGTAAGTTTTTTTTCTAAGGTCGCGTCAGTATTGCACGTGCAATCCTACCTAGTTCGAGAGAAATCGACAAGTCCGCATCAACTTTCCCAACTTTCGCCCGCTTTGGAGTCTCTGCGCAGATGCCCCATGGGACTTCTTATACCTGCTCCATCTGCCTACACACATGCAAGTCTCGCGGAGGTCTTACACAACATCAAAAGTCCCGACATCGTCAATTTACACCTGCTGCTGAGGGCGAAGATGAGAACACGTTTACAACTCAATATCATTCGTATTTAAATGGTTTGTGCATTCTTATAATAAGTCTTCCACTGTACAATTTTATCTTAGCTCTCCCATGCGACGCAAATGGGGCATTCTTACCACCATTTACCGGTCCTCCTCCAGCTCCTCCCCCCCCACCTGACGGCCAAGATCCAGCAGCATGGGAGCCATTTGGTGACCGTGCAGAGTTCGACTTCGCCCATTTCCATTTCGTTGAGGCTCAGAGCTCGGAAAAGCATATCAACACCGCCCTCGACATATGGGCAGCATCACTTCTCAAGCATGGAGAAAGTGCGCCGTGGAAAGATGCTCGTGAGCTCTACACGACAATCGACTCAATTCAGGATGGCCAAGCCCCGTGGAAGACCTATACACTCCGTTATTCAGGGCCCCTCCCTCCCGGTACACCGCCAAAATGGATGACACAGTCCTATGAGCTCTGTACTCGTGATGTGCGCCAATTATTACACAATCAGCTCGGGACAACGGCCTTCAACGACCATGTCAACCTCGTGCCGTATCGCCAGTTTAACCACAGCGGCAGACGTGTTTGGTCTAACCTGATGTCCGGTGACTGGGCATGGAAACAAGCGGTGATTTTTTTTTGTCTCTGCTCAAACTCTCGCTGACATTTCTGAAGGATACCATCGCTGAAGATCCAGAGACGCATGGCGCAGCCTTTGTGCCTGTTGTAGCCGGGAGCGACAAGACAACGGTATCCGTCGCTACCGGCCATCAAGAATATCATCCAGTATATGTATCTCCTGGAGTGCTCACTGGTCCTGCACGACGAGCCCATGGCAATGGGGTCCTTCCCGCCGCTTTTCTACCCATCCCCAAGAGTACGTTGTTATGAAAACTACCCACTTCGTCATCTAAATCTTGCTTCACAGCCAGTAAGAAACATCGCACAAAACCAGCATACCAGAAATTTGTGCGCCAACTGTACCACGCTTGTCTCGCCAGGGTTTTTCAGCCGCTCAAGGCAGCAATGACAACTCCGGAGATCGTGCAATTTCCAGATCGCCATTTTCGTCGGGTCATATACGGGCTCGGTCCATACATTGCAGACTATCCGGAGCAAGTGTGGCTGACTGCGATAGTACAGAACTGGTGTCCGAAGTGCGTAAACTACATACTATCTTACTTTCCCCACTGATCTTGGGATAGATGTGATGCTCCACCGGATGATCTTGACCGCGAAGGCGCTCGTCTTCGATCCCAAACCAAGACCGAATTTTTGGTGACCCAATTCGATCCAGGGATCCTGTGGGACGACTTTGGTATCCGCTCGGATGTGATGGTAGGCTAAAATCGGTCTACGCCATCCCTTGCTTACTGGTATAAATCTATCAAGCCTTTCACGTCCCATTTTCCGCGCGCCGACATCCACGAACTGCTCGCGTGCGACCTTCTGCACCAAGTGATTAAAGGGACCTTCAAAGACCATCTTGTATCATGGGTCAACGAGTACTTGCACATCGAGCACGGCGAGAAGAGGGCCTTGGAAATCATCCAAGATATTGATCGCCGGTGAGCCTTGTTTGGGACTGTGACAAGAGCCACGAGATACTAATGCTGGTTTTATACTAGGATATCCGCTGTCCCCGAGTTCCCGGGTCTACGGCGGTTCCCTGATGGTCGGGATTTCAATCAGTGGACGGGCGATGATTCGAAAGCCTTGATGAAAGTAAGTTACGGGTGTTCTTTTCTAATCAGTTTACTGATGAGTGTACATGCTAGATTTACCTCGGTGCTGTTGCTGGTTATCTACCTTCCAACATGGTCAAAGCTCTGGCCGCATTCATGGACATTTGCTACCTCCTTCGCCGTAACAGCATCTCTGCTGATGACCTCACGACTATCAATGATGCCCTCGCCCGATTTCACCACTATCGGACATTTTCATTCAAACGGGAGTCCGGATCGATATTTCCCTTCCACGTCAACATTCTCTTGTCCATTACCCTCGCTTCATCCGCCTCTTTGGTTCCCCGAATGGTCTCTGCTCATCCATTACTGAGTCCAAGCATATCAAGGCCGTGAAGGAACCGTGGCGGCGCTCAAGCCGCTTCAATGCTCTCCCGCAGATGCTCTCGACTATCTCACGCCTCGACAAGATGGCGGCTTCGGTGGTCTCTTACACCGCACGCGGCATGATGGTCGGCACCAGCTCCTCCTACGCTGCCATGGTCCTTGCCGGCTATCAACCGCAGATTGCAGCGGCCGCGGTCATCAACGGCGATGATGATGACGAAGACGAGGTGATCGATCATGGCCCAAAGTCGTTGTCGTCGATGGAGCTGGCTCGTAAAGCTGGTGCGTGTTTATTCTTTCCCTTTATTATACATCTGACCTCTCAAATAGCCCGGGGATATCCTCTGGAGCTTGATGCTCTTGCGGTACATATTCAGCAGCCTCGCTTCCCTGCCCTCTTTCGCCGTTTTCTCCACGCGGAGATTCATGGCCCCGTTGCGGATGTCGCCCTTGAGGACTGTCCCATCTTCCGCAGCCGCATCTGCGTGTATCATTCCGCCATCGCAAGATTCTATGCTCCAAGTGACCTGTGCGGAGTCGGGGGAATGTACAGTGAGCGGATCCGGTCCAATCCCAACTGGCATGGCTATCCCCGTCGTGACACGGTTCTCATCGACGTGGATGGTCCTGTCATGCGCGGCCTCGTGGTCGGGCGAGTCTTATTATTCTTCTCATTCACCTTCTCAAACAAGGAACACCAGTGCGCGCTCGTGCATTGGCTGGTGCCTGTTGGTGATGCTCCCGACCCAGACACGGGGATGTGGGTGGTCGAGCCGGAGCTCGACCAGCGCCAGCCATCTTTGGCTATTGTTCCGATTGACACAATGGCCCGCGCGGCCCACTTAATCGGTGTTTACGGCCCGCACCCTCTTCCGGAGCATTTTCATTTCTCATATACCTTGGACACCTTCCGTAGATACTTTGTGAACCCCTATCCTGACCACCATATGTATGAATTTTTAAAATAAATTCCGTAGCTCAGATTTAATGTACTGTTTACTTGGGCACTTGAGCACTTGACGTCTTGAGATAAAGTGATCAAGTCCATTCAAGATCAATCAAGTGACAAGAAATTTGCCGAAAGGCTGATGGTGGCGGTGCCGGGATTATTCATCACGATGGCAACAATGATGTGATTACATGGCTTTGCCTCTTGCTCTTCACCGCCATGACGATCCACCAAGAAATCATCGGTAGCATCCTGGGCGAAGTACATACTTTTGGCATTTGATTGTGGCATTGTACAACGCCAAACAACGCCTGAAAACGCCTCCACGCGCAACGCCCACAATTTTCATCAAAATTCTCACAACGCCGAACAAAGATTTGCCGATTGCATCAGAAGCAGCAACAATCCCAACAGTTTTCGACCACTCCAAGTGTCTTCCCTGCCACACCAACAATTATATGCACTTTGGGACCCATCTGCCTTCTGCACCACCCAGGAGAGGACCAAAGATTTTGGTGAACAACGCGAAAACGCGAAAAAAACACGTCACAATTAAAATGTCAAAAGGTTGATGTAGATGATGTGGGACCTCTGAAATCGTGTGCACCCAAATTTTGCCAACCCAGTCAGCGCATCCTTCTTCGCTCGCTGACTGTGGAGAGTGGCTACAAAGACTCGCATCCATCGAACTACACCGCGGTGTTCCGCCTTCTGTCGGAGTCCCCTCACATCGCGGTCTACACTATTCACCAACTCGGTTGTTTTTTGTAATGCACAATTCATGATTCTGCTACTACTGCCTGAATTCAAAAGGAACTTTACGCCTTTGAAACTGGGGGCCTGGAACTTGAACCTATGAATCTGGCCCTTGAGCATATCAACCTTGGGCTTCAGTGACGCGAAATTGACACCTTGCGCAGTGTAAGACAGCTGACTGAGCGGTGGCGAAGTTTCGCTTCTGAAAGGCACGAACCTGGGCAGTTATGATTGAAAGTTAAACATGTTGGGCTACGTTGTTCCAATACCTTCCTGTTACATTGACTTAGTACAGACTGTAGCGATGATGCAGCCATAGAGTTCGGGCTGCTCGCCAACATCCACGAGATAGACTCGTTTCGGAGACTTTTCCGATTGGCCAACCAATCGGCTTGCCCCTATGTATATCGAAGTTTGAATTTGGCTCTGGTGGCTTTTTTTGGCGTGGGCAAATCGGAGAGGAGACTTGCTTCTGCATTCCCAGCACAATATTTTGTTTCTGTACATTCCACTCGGCCACACGATGCGAAAACGGGGTGCACTGGAGGGCGTTGCAGTAATTGGAGTGTGATGCATACACCGTGAGGGCGACCTGCACGGAGGGAGAACGTACCACAGAAACCTGTACGATTGCAGGGATGGATCTAGGATTTAATGCTATTAATATTTCTGTGCTCGGCGAATGCTAGAGTATTTGCTTTCCTAATAAATAAATATATCTGCAAAGTAATGACAGCCAAGTCGCGGCTGCCGGATACGATAGCCTGGGTGACAATGCCATGAGCACACGCAGTAATTAGACGGGCGAAACGCACCGTACCGAGCAGAAGAATAAAAACGTAATCGAACGTGGTGGAAGGTGCGATGGGGCACTGTATCAAAATGAGCCGACATTCGTAATGGTTATCTAGCCGGTTACCTGGTTCACGAATCTGACGACATGGTATCAGACGGTAAGCTCTTCGCCCATGGTCTAGGTGGTACATACGAAGAACCATCCATGCCGGATGTGCAGGCCTGAAGGAACCCATGCCAGTGCTGTGGAACGCAATGAGTGTTATATGATAAGAAGGGAAATAATGGCGTACAATGGAAGTACTTCTGCGCATCTCGGGGCTAGTTAGTTTGTTGTGGAGGTGGATCACGACGGAGTCCCCTTGGTTGTCTTGAATACGGGACCAGCGAACGTTCCATTAAGCACGATGTTCCTAACAGAGGTAAGTTTCGATAGTACGTCAGTAGAATCAATTTTTCGAGCGGAACTGCGGGGGCTCCCTCGGGACCTTCTGTTATGGGTGTTCTGGGCTCCTCAATCTGAGCACCAGCATAACGAAGAATACCGCCAGTTGACTTCGTTGTTAAAACGAAGGAGAAAAATAAATGCGCATACATACCGGTGTCTTTGATAGGCTGGCTCAGGGAGTTCTAGAGATTGTGGGGCCTGAACGCGGTGAGGGTGTGTGTCAACCACTCTCAAGGAATTCCGTGGAGGGAGTACGACTTAACGCGTTCAAGGCAGCGTGGCATCGGAGCTCCGATTGGAGCTTGGTGCAGGGACGCTGCCTTGGCGACGAAGAGCGAGGAACGCGGCAGGACACAACATTGGGGACACAGTAGTGCTAGCGCCGAATTTCGGAGGTGGAGGGGACATATGGAGGGTTAGCAAAGGGTAGTGTCCGGCGAATGAGGCAGTGCGCACGACAACAGAGAAATTGTGAGTAGTGAGACGTTTTGCGTGCGGAGGGTGCGGGTGTAGAGAGGGGAAGGGGGGCGACTCAACAGCGCAGGAATGTGAGGAAAGGGGGCCGATTTCGTGGTGGGCCAGGCCGATTAGTGTAAAAAAAAAGACGCATCCGCCGCCAGTCACCCCATTGCCTCCCCCCCAGCATATCATCCTAGAGGAAGAACATGTTGCACCCTAAGCCTAACACTAGCCTTAACCCTCCAATAACCTAATTTCATGTGCCAGTACCAAGATTAGTGCACTTGAAAAGACCCAAGCATCGCAAGTGGCACAGACCAGGGTCCAACGTAGATCTAAGCTGCTACTTATACGAGATTCAGAGGCATTCGTCAAGCATCCGCTGCATTGGGCAAAATAAAAATGATCCTCCTTGAAGCACTTGTAGCAGGCGAGATACATTCTGGCGCGCAAAGGCCGAATCTGCTCTTGGTGGGGGGGGGGAATATATTATACTCACGTGGTCCACAGCCTGAACTACGAGTTTACCGGAAACAAACATGCAGGTATGTACGGGTGGTTATCCTTACATACACTACAAGATGTCAACGGAGCACACACCATTCCAGGGGGTCGATCACACAAGACGCTGACTAACTGTAGACTGGCCGGCCGTTTGAATAGCTGGACTTCTGGTTAGAACCCAATGGGACCTAACCACTAGCGGTATGCGCAAGTGTACGGGAGGAGTTCTCTCCTCCCAGGTAAAAAATCCCCAGTGTCCACCAGTCACAGAGAGTTGTCGTATGTCTGTCCCTTTGCAGAATGCATGCACAGGAGCCAACAACCCAAATATTTTTGCCAAAAAGGCAGGTAGAAAGCTGCTAAGAACCATCAATGCTCTACTGCCGGGGGTCCAACCAGGAGCATAGGTTCTGCGTCGTAAATTTTGAGTACATTGAATGCCAATTTTGCCAGGACTGGAGTTATTTCCCTTCGCGCAAGAACGGCTTGGAAGGACATCACATCTGTGAACTGACCTCGGAACTCGGGCACTTCCGCATAAAGGGCCGCCAGAAAGAACTCGCGGACCTGCCGCAGTTCTGAGTGATCGCAAAGAAACACTGCATGGGCTGGGTCTTCAACAGAATCCTTGCAAAATCTGCAATGCCGCCATTCCCGTGGCACAATTGGTTTGCCGCGTTCGGTCCAACGGCGTCGTTCAACTGCTAGGCTATGGCTCGAAAGTACCATCCTCGTGAGGGCACGTCGATGGTCGGGAGTCTTGACTCTCAGGTAATGACGAAAGTCCAGGGATTTTTTGACGAGTTTGCCTGATTCGCTATCCATCTCCAAGCGTCCAGTAAGTAGCTCCTTTGTCCTAGGCGAAGATTCGATCTCGTTATCAATCCAGGCCACCATAGATTTTTTGACCGCCTTCATGGCTTCCTCAACGGTTCTTATCTCCAAGCCAGTTGTGATGTTGAGCTCGACTGGTATATAGAGCCGCGACAGAAAAATGCGAAGATCATTAATCCAAGAAATTTTCATCGCGCGAGCGAGGGTCACCGACTCTTGTAGTGCATTCCAAACAGGCCGGTCCGAGTCTTGCAAGCCCAACAGGTAGCAGAGGTATTTTAGGGCCAAATACACACGGCGATAACGTATGGGCCATACCCCCGTCTCGGAGAATAGGATTGCCTTCATGCTGCGGGATCCAACTCCGAGCATCCGTCTCAGGAATCTACATTGAACCTTCTCAAGGAGTTTGATGCTCTTTTCTTGTACGTCCAGACATATTTCGCAGCCGGCAATGAGATACGGGTCCACTCGTGCCATATAAATGGTTCGCATGTCCCAGGCTGGGAGAACTCCGACAAAGCGGTCCAGTCCGAGCAGAACATTGGCAGCTTATGATGGTTTGTGGAGCCAAAGAGATTTCGAAGTCCGCCTGCGAATCGATACGAAAGGGGCGGTGTCACGGCTATGTTCCAGTTTTTCTTCTAAGTTCTCTTCACCCACGACTGAGGCGGCTCCTTCCGCGCGAATGCGTATACGATGCTCATAATCTCCGCGGTGCATTCCTCCTGCCATGCAACGAGGAAGCATGCTTCTGCTACCGCCCTCCGAGCCTCGACCTGTTTTGCTTCTTTCCACGTCGTCCCGTTCTTCCACAATGCAGCATGTGGTACTGTAGCATTTCAATCAATTCGTATGTCACGCGTCACGGCAGGCAAAATATACGAAAATTTTCGTACATGTCACGGGTCACCGAGGGGATCTTCGAACATGCGAAACAAGTCACAAAGTTGGTGAAAAATGACCCAAAAATTCAAATTCACCTCCGCTGCATGTTTTGCTTCAAAAACCTTCAAAAAAGTTGAGTTTGAACTAAATTAGTTCAACATACCTTGAATTCTTCCCATCACCATATCCACCCGTTGAGAAGGTCTTCCGACCCAACGGGACATGCCGAATATACGAATTTTTTCTCGTGTCACGGTCTGCTCGGCCAATATACGAATATCGAAGTTCGAGTTTTTGGGTCACGCGTCACAGCTGATTAGAATTGAACGAAATGCTACAGCATATTGTAGTATGGATATTTTTTTTTGTTTCTGTCGCACTTGGCCCATCACCTTCCCTTCAGTGTCATTTGCGTTCACACTTTCACGGTTCGATTACCGTTCTTCAAGGGATTGCGGATCGCGTGAGTGATGTCTTCCTGTTCATTCGCTTTTGTACTCAAAACTCAAAGTTAAGATGTGTCTAATTTAGTATCAGACTATGTCTATCGTTTTACGTTACCGTAATTCTCGGCCTGAACTACTGGCCCGGGTGCATTTCGAAGAGTTACAGTCTGTACCATCCATCATTTTCATTTTTCATTACAAAACATCTTGCAATTCCTTCCGTTTCTCACATCGGAGTCCCAAC